>JAHDVE020011180.1:0-30227 GCA_022606495.2 Halesus radiatus
TTTGTTAGAGAATTTAAGTTTAGATATGACATGATTTTTACATTTGCTATTTTATCCTCCTTTTCTATTGCTGTTACATTTATTAGAATATTTCCGGCACAAGAAGAGTTGGTATTGGCTACGAATCCGCAGGTCGCGGGTGTAAATCCCGGCGTTCGTAAGTAGATTTTATATGATTAAATCTAATTTCATAATTGATTGATTGTAAATAAAATAACACGTTGAATATTTGGGCCACGTTCCAGAGTCGTAGATACTGTCAGTATTGCCCTGGTGAAAGACCACCATTCAGAATCGAAACGTTGCTTGAAATGGCTTTATCCGTGTTTAGTGACCAAATCTGTATAACCAGGTACTTTTCATACCTTCCTTCTTTCTCATCTCCTTCTTATTTATTTTATATCTAACCAGATTATTGTTCAGCCCCCATTTTGATAGTTAACTATTTATAAATTATATTTCGTTTTAATTTTATTGAAGAAAATATTAACATTAATCAAATCGGCTTATGAATTGGAAAATACACACAGAAAAAAAAAAGTTAGCGTGCGACCGATAATCGAAACCGGAATTTTTTGTTTACCAATGTGGTTGACTTGTATTTATATTTTTTTGATGAACATGCATTATATTCAAAGAGTTAATAACGACAGTAAAATGAATTTTTTCGATATTTTCAAAAAATTACGAAGTTATGAGCTATCAAAGTGAACTTGGGAAAAACCCGTGACGTCACAATTCAGGAAAATCCACAATTCGCATGGCAGTAACGGATACTCGCGTGTCTATGACATCTACGGCCGCGCCTGTTATTTTATGAACCATGACGTCAGATGCTTATCGACCGGGTGGTGATATTATCAACATTGTGCTTGTACCTTCGGTACTATTCGGTATTTCATGAGAATTCAAAGTGATCTGATTTCAGCATGCTCTAATTAATATGCTGCATTTGTAAATAACACGAAATTCCGTCGTAGAATACAACCTTATTCCGCCACTGAACCGTTTTGTTATTGTAAAGTTTTTATCGAGTATATATCTTAAAAATAATTAATATATCTTCTCTACTTTCTTCCTCGAGAGAAAGAGAACTTGAGAGAATAATAAAAATAATGAATTTGCTAGTATGTTAACCTAACAAAAATTCATTTTTCTTTCGATTTACATGCTTTTTTAAAGATTTATCGTTTCCTGGTGAGCCTACTGATTTAAGTGTGTTCATTAAAAGTTTAAAAGTTTTCTCTTATTAAATGGAAATATAAAAAAAATCGATTTTAATTTACATCTACCAGCACCGCGCAGAGCAGAATAGTACAGTACAGTACTGGTACATCACCGACGCGAGTATTCACATTACACCGTGCAGTACAGCACAAACGCGAGTATTCACATTACACCGTGCAGTACAGCACAAACGCGAGTATTCACATTACACCGTGCATTACAGCACAAACGCGAGTATTCACATTACACCGTGCAGCACAGCACAAACGCGAGTATTCACATTACACCGTGCAGTACAGCACAAACGCGAGCATTCATATTACACCGTGCAGTACAGCACAGACGCGAGTATTCACATTGCACCGTGCAGCACAGCACAAACGCGAGTATTTACATTACACAGTGCAGCACAGCACTGGCGTGAGTATTCACATTACACCGTGCAGCACAGCATAGGCGTGAGTATTCACATTACACCGTGCAGCACAGCAGAGGCGTGAGTATTCACATTACACCGTGCAGCGCAACAAACGCGAGTATTCACATTACACCGTGCGGTACAGCACAAACGCGAGCATTCACATTACACCCCGTGCAGTACAGCACAAACGCGAGCATTCACATTACACCGTGCAGCACAGCACAAACGCGAGCACTCACATTACACCGTGCAGTACAGCACAGACGCGAGTATTCACATTGCACCGTGCAGCACAGCACAAACGCGAGTATTTACATTACACAGGGCAGCACAGCACTGGCGTGAGTATTCACATTACACCGTGCAGCACAGCATAGGCGTGAGTATTCACATTACACCGTGCAGCACAGCAGAGGCGTGAGTATTCACATTACACCGTGCAGCATAGCATAGGCGTGAGTATTCACATTACACCGTGCAGCACAGCAGAGGCGTGAGTATTCACATTACACCGTGCAGCACAGAACAAACGCGAGTATTCACATTACACCGTGCAGTACAGCACAAACGCGAGCATTCACATTACACCGTGCAGTACAGCACAGACGCGAGTATTCACATTGCACCGTGCAGCACAGCACAAACGCGAGTACGGCTGTCAACCGAGCGTTAGCGTGCGCCACAACATGTTTGAAGATTTTATAACCTTATTCCTAAATTCCCTGACCAATGCAATCAATTGATTGTTATCTATCTTCCCGGTGTTAACGATATCCACGTTTAATACATTGCTATTAAGAGGAACGGCTGCGCGGCCTGTTTCATACAGAACTTAATTTTGGATTTGAGGCCAAAATACCCATTCATACAAAATGATATATTTTTTTAATTAAAGGTTTAGTAAAAAAACTGCAAATTTGAAGGCCGAACAACGCCCTGTATTCGTGGCTATACTGTACTCGGAATTGTATAGCTCATGCAGTATGTCTGGAATAGTTGCTTCTTCACCGGATGACTGGACCTGTTGAATCTCCTGGCGAGCATGTTGACTCGCACGCTCAGTGCTCTTCTTTAGCATTCTATGTCATTTTTATCATTTAGGTCATCAGTGATGACATACCCCAAAATATTTTATTTCGCTGCAGATTTTGAGATTGGCTCCGACGAAACGTATGGACGAAATGACAGCACGACCAGTAGTTCCTTGAAAATCAGCAGTGCTGATTTCTTAGCATTATACATCAGCCATCAGCCCGTGACTAACAACGTATGCTTCACATACATCCAGAAATTTTCTAATTATATTTGATATCAATTGCGCATTACTCCAAAAGCCTAAGCTATAGTTATGTAACACATGTACTGAGATTATCTGTTCAAGGTTTATTCTGCTTACGTAATATTACCCTAATAGTACTGTCTACATATTACTAAAATAAGCAACCATATGTAATTAAATCAAATATTAATTAACCCAGCCAACATGTTGGAGGATTATATAGGTTTAAGGCAGCTACTTGCTGCCTGAATAACACTTGGCTCCTTGTCTGTGTGCCAATTATATAAGAGATTATACATCGGTAAAAGTACACAGGATTAGTAACGATAGTCTTGATCTCTCAATATTGGACTATGGAGCGGCAGTGTATGTTTCGTATTAACTGAAAAAAATAAAATAATAATCAATAATGACGTTCAAACTTTAATAAAAACCAGCATATTTCGTTTTTTTTTCTTAAGTCTGTTTTCATGGTTAAAATAATTTTAAAAGTTTCAATTTTTCAAAGACCGCCAAAACGCTCCAAATCTATGGCCGGTCGGTTTTGATCAGCTTTGAGGTTAGGATGTCAAACGTCAAAACAAGGATGAGCTTTTCCACACATAATTTTATATTCTATTGATGGTAAACTATAACAAAAAAAAAGTAATAAAATTATGTACCTTTTTAGAAACTTTAACTTAAAAAATAATAATAGTATTGATAATTAATATTATCATAATATCCGTATTGATAATTGGTTTTATTATGAATAATAGATGTTTGTATTGAAGAACAATTGTAGAGCTTAGTCATTCAAATTAAGTTAAAATTAATCCAAAACTAAAGTAATACATATTTTAAATACAAAACAACACCGAAAAATATTTTTTTTCATACTAATCCAAAAAAACAGTGCTCAAGTGACGTCAAATGTTCCAAATGCAATGGTACCAACATAACAGGGCGTTTTGATGAGCTGATTTTTTTATTCACTTTTAAATAACGATTTATAAATTCTACGTAAAGCTATACGAGTATATTCAAAATCGGTGTTTGCTGCTCTATCTATAGATATATATAAATCAATATAAATTTGTTTGTTTGTCCTCGATGTTTTCGAAAATCACTGGATCAGTTTCGCTGAAAATAGCACAGTTTGTTTTTATTAGTACTAGTATAATTACGATTGTAAGATAATTAATATGAAAAGAAAGTGGTTAGAATGAAATCTAATATGTAAAACTGTTGGTATAACGTTTTAAAATTAGTATGAAAAACATCGAACCCGCCATGTTTTATTTAGGTTAGCCCATAGATATAACACTCTGGTTAGCCACAGATTGCATATTAAAAAGAAGAAGTTTTTTTTGGGTAGAATATTTTCAAAATGGAAAACACGAGTAGGTACCTACTTAAGAACTTTACGATTTAGATATATTTTGAAAAATGAAACGTTTGGAATGAAATAAAATATTCAATGTTTCTTTATTTGGAGATAGTTACTTTCGCTGTCAAATCAATTATGACACCCCAATGATAAGCAAGAATTCACAAATTCATAAAGTTATTAAAAAAAAAAAAATTCCGAGCAAGGCCGGGTACACATCAGCTAGTATGAATATATATTTTTAAAGTCATTATATTTTTCACTGGAGTTCCTTATTGCAACGTGTCCAAAATGCATGTGTCCGATATTGGTATAATGTCCCGAGACGCGAGCATACCTCGCCTTACCTTTATCGCCATAGGACACCTTAATATTATTTTTTTATTTATTGTTTATTGAGTTACATTTCATTGTTTATATCATTATAGTTTTTCAATAAGAAAAATAAATATTTAACAACATATTCATTCTTTAGACTTTCTTCCATCTCATTATACGTTTTAAGCGGGTCTGTGATTCTGTTTTAACTCATACGTGTTAATCTAATTCTACCATATTCCTGATTTCATAATTTTTAATATTTGGTTGTTCAGAATTTTATGTATACAAATTAATACATTGTATAGCAGTCTCCAATATGTTATCCAATAAAGTTCTCTCTTATTTGACTTATCTTGTATATTTGTCTTTTCTTAGTATATTGAGTATGTCAAACAGAAGGAAGCTACATTAAATGTGTCAAATATACATTTTGATGAATTCTAAGCTTCCTACCTATGTTTGTTAAACTGAAGTGGTCCTGTGACTCTAATGCATATAATACATGCCAAATGGACTTGTTTTTTGTTCTCAACAGACATCGAACCGTTGTATTTAAGGGTAGTTGCAGGTATTCCTCAACAAAACTTTGGAACAATTCTGGAACCAATACTGTTCATTATTTACGTAAATGACATGCTTGGTGTCCCAAACATAGGAAAAATTATATCTTTTGCTGACGACACAGTTTTAATCATAGAAAAAAAAAACTTGGGAAGAAGCCTATCGAAGTGCGAATATTGAAATAAACAACCTGAAACAATGGCTGGATGACAATTACCTATCCTTAAACTCGGACAAACTTACTTCATTACATTTACACTATCGGACAAAAACCTTCATTCAACAAATTCCAAAATTATTATACATAATATCCTGATAACTGCAATTCACCCAAATGCTCTACATTGACAAAAAAGAATCATATAAAATATTTGGGAATAACAATAGATCAACACATAAAATGGACAGAACATATTGAACATATATTCCTCAAACTAAGAAATATTTGACAAAAATCTATGCTACTGAAGGTTTACTATACTTTAGTACAATCAATTCTACCAAATGGAATAATAGGCCGGAGAGGAGCGTTTAAAACTAACTTAGCCCCATTTGAAATAGTCCAAAGAAGACTGATTAAAATAATTCTAAAAAAACCATCTTATTTTTCACCCTGTGAGTTATTCAACGAATTTACAATCTTAGATTTAAATACAATATACCAAAAAAATTCATTACTTCAAATCCATAAAGAAAATCTAAAATTAGAGTGATTGAGCACCAGGCCGAGAACCGCAGGACAAATAATAATCCCTAAACTTAATACAACAACAGCTCAACACCATTACACATATTCTGCCATAAAATGTTTTAACGAACTTCCCAAAGATATACAAGATGAAAAAAATTATGATTTTTTTAAGAAAAAACTTAAAATACATTTTACAAGAAATCAGTATATTATAAGTTCACTTGGAAAAAATATATATATGTTTATATACATACATTATATAGATATATTGTATTTCTAAAATTTTCCTAAATTAGTGTACAGACACCAGAACATCAAGTTCATGGTAGTACTGTAGAAATTATTAAATGTGAACAATAAATATTACTACTTCCTCCCTAAACACGAGAATTTCTCAATTAGGGAGGTATTAAATTTGAAAAAGAAACTAAAAGGATAATTTATTAATAAAAAAATAAAAATTTGTACTTACATACACTTTTGTTATAACCATGTAAACAGTGTTCTTAAATGTCTAATAAATATATAAAAAAATACCACAGTTTATTCGAAGGTCGACATCGCTGCAGTGCTTCAAGAAGTTCTGTAGCGAATGCTCGCTGATTGCACAGTTATCCGCACAAGATAATTGATAAATAATAAAATGGGTACATGTTTTCCTGCTTTTGTTTTTAAAAATAATTGAAGAAAGGTCTAGAAAATTTAATCTGGAATTTGCATCCATCTCTAGTGTGAACTAGATTTGTTTGTGGAAGGAATTGAGGAGAGATAGGAAGGTGTTTAAAACTTGTTAAAATGGAAAATATGCAATCTACATAGCGTAAAGTTATATTTTTTAACAAGGGGGATTTGCATTCAAATATGTTATTTTTCAGGCTGTCCATGAAAATGTCTGCAAAAAGAGGGCTAGTTGGAGCCCCCATGGGTAAACCCTCTTTCTGCTCGTACACAACATCATTGAAATAAAAATAATTTTGATTCAAACAAACATTAATAGTCGAGTAAGACCATTGGACAGGACATTAGGTAAATGAGAATTATTCAGTAGGTTGGCTATTAAGGGTTTATATTCGATTACAGGTACATTAGGGGACAAGTTTATAACATCAAACGAAATAAGCTTAGAGTTAGATGGGAGAACTAAGTCCACTAAATGATGCACTATTTCCAGTGAATTCTTGATTTTTTTACATTCGTTTTAAGGAATAAATTTAAAATACTTGCTTTATTAATTGTTTTTATTTTAATTTTATTATTTTAGTACATAAAACAGGCAATATGCCAAAAACTTACATACATGAATGTTTAAATAGCAATAACAATCAATAAGTACAATAAACAACAACATCATCACGCAAAAATGATAATAAGAATAAAAAAGAAGTGAAAGGTCGAAAACATACTTTTATTATACCAGGGGTGTTAGTTGAAGTTTGCCGGTTTTACTCATAGATGTCGCTAGAGATATGTATACATTTCTATGATTTGGCATCTATGTCATATTTTTCTATGGACATATTAATCTTCAAAAATACACAAGTTACATTCTGCCAAAATAATAGTATCATAGTTGGTTACCTCAGTGAATATGTCGAGTTTCGTTCCAAGTAAATCGCATTTGCGGCATTCGTTGCTTTTCTTATTTCATCAAAAGAAAAAAAAGCAGTTGAAGTTCATCGGTTGCTGGTAGAAACTTATGGTAAACATGCTCCAGTGATTAGAATATGTGAGACATGGTTTCGTCAATTTAAAAGTGGAGATATCGATTTAACAGGCAATGAACATCCTGGTACAACGAAAAAGTTCGAAGACAAGGAATTGCAGGCGTTATTGAATGAAGACCCAACCCAATCGCAACAACAATTGGCCCAAACACTTAATGTGCCCCGAGGGGCAATTTGCCAACGTTCAAAAGCCATGGGAAAGATTCAAAAGTATGGAAAATGGGTACCACACCAAATGAATGAGAGACAAATCGATAACCGCCAAACCGCCTCATACAGCTAAAGTAGTGAAGAACATTCTCAAAGCATTGAATTGGGAAATATTATCGCACCCGCCGTACTCTCCAGAACTTTCCCCGTCCGACTATCACCTTTTCGCATCGATGGGACACTCACTCGCAGAGCAGCGCTTCGCCAATTTTGAAAAAGTCGAAAAATGGCTCGTCGAATGGTTTACCTCGAAAGGGAATTTTTTTTTGGAATGGTATCCATGATTTGCCTCAAAGATGGGCAAAATGTATAGAATCCGATGGTCAATACTTTGAATAAAAAATTTTTGAGATTCCCTTGAGAATTAAGCGTTTTTTTATTGAAAAAACCGGCAAACTTCAACTAACACCCCTGGTAAAGCGGGTGTATAAACTAACTCCTTATTGTTACCTGCGCTGATGGTACACTGTTTTGACACTTAATAAAGGGCATAATCACATTATCAGTTTGATATTAATGGTGTTTTTTTTTTCAAAATTGATTGATTTTGTCTTGAAAAATTTCTATTTCATTATTACAGCAGTGTATAGTATTTTAATTTCTTAATATCCTCGGTAAATGAGAGAAATATCCAGTATTTGTGTGATAGACTTTAATATGAAAAAAAAGTCTTTTATCCTCCTTGTTGATTTCCTTGTTGGTGTATTAATGTTGATTTATGATAAAATGTTTGGTGTATCAATTGATGCATGTATAATTTTGCAAAAAAGGAATACATCAGAAAGTTTACGTCTGACTGACAGAGATTCTAGTTTATAGTGCGAAATTCGATCATTATACGTTCCAAATTAATCAGATGAACCTTCACGATATGCAATCATACGCGTTAATTTTCTTTGTATGTATTCGATTCTGTAATTATGAATCTCGTAATTAGGAGACCAAATAGTGCTGCGCATATAAAAATACTTCGCAAAATCGATTAATATAATATTGTTAATTCTGCACATTTAAAACAATTTGTGATTCGTGGAGTCAAACTTAATATTTACATTAGAATCGCTATATCCCACGATCAAAAACATATCTAACAAGCAACTACAAATACAAGATTTAGATAAAAAAAAATCTTATACTACGCTACTAAACCCTATTACAAAATCCCACTCTTCTTCAAAAATCACAACACCATAAAAAAAAAACATTTAAAACACACTTAAAAAGCTGAATATAAAATATGGATCTGAAATAGATAACACGCAACGGACTAAGAACATCACTTAAGAGGAACGGCTGCGCGCCCTGTTTCATAGAAAACTTAATTTTGGATTTGACGCCAAAATATTCATCTAAACCTAATGATCTTTTTTTTCATAAAAAGGTATAGTACGGATTACAAGTATCTTTTAATTTTTTTTTGCACCAACAAAATAAAGGTCATTAAAGAAATCGAATTTTCGCGATTTCAGAGGCAACTTTGCAAATTGATTGTGGACTAATGGTGATTTAAAAAAAAAGTGTCACCCCGTCTGTTATGAAAATATAATTAAATATAAAATAAAGAATAAAAAAAGTGCTAAAATAAGCATCATGATGGAATTTGCCGTACACAATAAAAATACCAGTTAGAAAAAATGATTTTTTGTGAAGATGTTTTTTTTTTATAAAATTTATTTTATAATGATACGCATATAGCAAATATGACGATTTAAAATTTTAAAAATTACCATAAACCCCTCAAATAGTTATCAAACTTGCTTTTAAAATCACGAAAAAATTATTACTTTAATGGTGTATATTTCATAATTTTAAACATAACTAAACAAAATACTTCTAATCCGTACTAGATATTTATTATACCTTCAATTTTAAAAAAATGATCATTCAGTTTGGGTTGGTATTTTGGCTACGAATCCAAAATTAAGTTTTGTTTGAATAAAGGCAGTTCCTCTTAATATCGCTCCCTTTGTGGTAAACCTAATTTGACACGTGATGACTTTTACCTCTAATGGGACGATATATCATAATAAAATGAATAAATATAAATGAAATCCTCAGTATAGGAGATTCCCCAGTTTTGTTTGAAGCGTTTTATCCACGATGCACTTTTGTTAATTAAATTTATTATTGCCATTTCTAATAAATGTAACAATTATTAAAATATGTAACAATTTCTAGATATTTTTTTGAAGAGTTTTAACTGCCCGTCCTTTAGGTTATTATTAAAAAATAGGTAAAAAACTACGTTTTTTATTATTCGTTAAATTTTCCAATAACAATACGTATGACTAGTGACGTAACTCGTATGGGAGAGACGAAAATACCGGAACACATCCGTTAGCTTCGGCTGACCTCGAAATACTAAAAGAGATGACGCAGACGATATACGAATGTTTTATGGGTTTCGGGTATGGCTTTTTTGTAGCTGAACATACGGGATACGGTTCGTTGCGTTCGAGCTCTAATATAGCGGCCGTATCACGTACGTTCTTGTGGGTAGGGCAATTAATCACTATGTGCTTTTGTTACTTAATTTTATTACTGCGCTACCGCTTCAATGGATTAATTACTTAAGTAACAACAAGGACATTTCTACTAAATTGGTGACAGGCCATAGTTTCAATAAAGAAAAAAAACTAAGTTTAAATATTGATACATATTTTAAATCGTGCGCCTTAGAAACTTTAGAAATAAACAACAACAACAAAAAAATTGTAATCAAAATAACAACACCCTGTAAATCACCTTTGTTAACCATGCTTCCTAGTTACTTCGACCCCTCCCAAAAATCGCCACTACCAATACACTCACCTAATAATATCTAATTGTTTAATTTAAGTTTATTTTAAGAATGACAGTGAATGACGCGGATGTGTAGAAACCGGTAGCGCAGTAATAAAATTAAGTAACAAAAGTACGTAGTGTCTAGAAATTGTAAAAATGCATTTATTAATTATTCCACACTTATTATTATTTGAAAAAGTAAAATTAAAAATAAAAATCATCGCTCATATTTTACAAATTGAGAAAGTCAAAACTTTTTCAACAAAATAATACTAAGGCTTTTGACATAAAACGTCAAAAACATCTCGTCTAAACCCCCCTTGGTTTGGAAAACAAAAACGCCAGGAAGTCATCATAGGGACACTTTTGAATATTTATTTTAGTATTACAAGTGGCCCCACGATCATTATTATTTATATTTCGTGAACGGAACGAAACGGGACAGGACGGAACGGAACGGGACAGAACGGAGCGGAATGAGACACGGTGGGCGTGCTCAAAACACTTGACATTTAAGTAAAAACATCACGTTCCGATGTTAAGCATGTATTTATTCAAATTCGGGACTTGTCTACAGCTCGCAGACATTTGCTGCGGAATGATGAATTGGCGGCGGAAAAAGACACGTATAAATAATAAAATGCGGAAATAATAATATTATTTGCTTTTCAGAATGGGAGAATGATTTTCGGTATTATTATTGCGGAAACATCGTTCAAACGGTTGAAAATTTCAGTGTAAAGTTTGCCAAGTTATTAACAAGTTACAAGCAAAATCCATTGAGAGCGCACGTTTGAATGTATTTGTGCATTCCGGTAGTATCGCTGGCAAGCTTTAAACTTATTAGAACTAGTTTGGAATATTTGGATACTGGGGCCTAGCGACGTTTGCCACAATCTTCGAATGTGGTCATTGTGATTTTATTAAGTCCATGTAGATAAGTTTCTTTCTATAAAATTAGGTAATTGTATCTAACATGTCCACAGAGTGGATTAATTTAAACAAAAAAAAACACATTTTTTATAACCAAATATAAATTATTGCACAACATGTGCAATAACCAATAAAAGAACACCCAAAAACGTGACTAACTTTTCCAGTTGTCAAAAACAAACCACTAATCCAAAATGGCTGATAATGCTAACATATGATAAACATATGTGTACCAACATAACAAAAAAAAACGATAATCGAATCTACACAGCCCGCGAAAATTCAAAATTCACCTTTTCTTTTGAACACACCTCGTATGTAGGTACGAGCAATAATATTATTTTTATGTTCATAAAAATTTTGTATAAATTCGAATACCGACTGCGTATGATTATTGTCACAAATAATATTCTAAACTGCTCGAGTGACTCGAAGATACGAGTTAAGTTAAAATAAAAAATAAAATTATTAATTAATTGACAAACTAAAGTTTTTAAGACAAGATTTTTTGTGCATAGCGCAAAGGGTAACAATTATTTTTATAAACAATAATTATTAGCCTGAAACACACATCCAAATTGAAAAAAACCTTCCGAGAAAAGATAAATGTCGCCGACAATGTTGTTTACAGGTGAAATATAATAAAAAACAGTAATTATTGAATGAAACACTAGTATATATTGAATGGCGGGTTTGCGATAAGCCGACGTAGCTCAACGGTAGAGCATCTGACCGGACATCAGAAGGGTGTAGGTTCGAGTCCTGTCGGCGACATTTATCTTTGCTCGGAAAGGTTTTTTTCAATTTGGATGAGTGTTTCAGGCTAATAATTATTGTTTATAAAAATAATAAAATTATTAGTTATCGTCACGTCACAGCGTTAAAAAGGTAATAAAAGATATTTATTTAACCATCCAGTATTCAGTACACCAACGAATCTCTTTATTCTAATGGACCTTTGGAGGAAATATACTTAATTTAAAAAAAAAATTTATGTGTGTACCGCACAAGAGTTCCACCTGCTCTCAGCTGTCTGGATCTAGTGAGACTATGGCAACTATAATTGGGATATGTTGTGAGGCTGAAAGTAGTGGGGAGAGGGAGAAGAGATGGTGTAGAGGAAGGTAGGGAGGAATCAAACACGGATAAAGCCATTTCAAACAACTTTTCGATTCTGAATGGTGGTCTTTCACCAGGGCGATACTGAAAGTATCTACCACTCTGAAACGCGCCGCAAAATATATTTTATAATTTTTTAAATGAATAAATTGTGAAATAACACAAATTAATCAAATAAAATTTACTTGAAATTGGGACTTGAACCCGCTACCTCTGAATTCGTAGCCGAGGATCGTAACCACCCAACCACGGAATATTCGACTTTTCTAATCATTGTGTTTTTAGTTTTTCAAATATTGAAATTATATCTCGCATAAATAAACAACATCATTGGCCCCTTGGCATAACTGTAATTATAAAATGTTGTTTTGAGTTTTATTTGTTTGTAAAAGAGGGATGTAGACAAAACTGTAATTATTCTATGTTGTTTATCTACTTGTCTATATTACTACGTTGTAATAACAGGATTTGATTATCCTGTATTTTTTTATTTCTTTACGTATTTATATGCCTAAAGGCATTTACGGAAAGATACATCATAACGTAAATACACAGTGTGGGTAGGAGAAAATCTGTTTTACACGGGAAAAGTAATAATGCAAGGAGATATAATTATAAAACAGGTGTATGCATTTACAAATAAATGAAGTTAGAAGATCAACTTTGATAAAAAAAAATGACAAAAAATGCAGTGCCTTACCGCCCTACCCATACGAACGTACGTGATACGGCCGCTACATTTTATCGCCCGAACGCAACAAGCCGTATCCCGCACGTTCAGGTACAAAAAATATATTCGTATACGTCAAGTTTCTTCCTGTGTTATCTCGTTTAGTATGTCGAGGTCAGCTGAAGCTAATGGATGTGTTCGGGTATTTTCGTCTCTCTCATACAAGTTGCGTCACTAATCACAAGTATTGTTATTGCGAAATCTAATGAAAAAAAACCGATGTTTTTTTTACCTACTTTTTGAATAATAACACATAAATTGGGTTCAACAATTTTCTTATTAATCGTAACATTAGTGGTTCACACGTAGTGGTTCGCTACGTTTGGTGACTTAGCAGGGGTGCCCGAGTTCATGGGGTTCGTGAGGTTTGTCTAGGTCTTGGCGGCGGATGCGTCTACCCAGAAACTGCGTGACGGGCCGGATAGGGAGAGGCCTGTTTAGGGAGACCCTTTGACCTCTCCAGTTGGACTCTGGACCCATCGCCGTTCACCGCAGTGGAATGAATGGATTGATACGTCCCTCACTACTGAACACACTGACCCCTAGATTTCTACCCATCCCTCCATACCCTTTTATTTCCCAGGACTCTCTCCACTTTACATCAAAAAAATCCTTCACACAAAATCCCCAAAGATGACACACGGTCTGAGGGAAATTATTTTCCTCAGGGCCGTGATTGCATATGGTGATGGTTTCGAATTTCCCACTTTAAACTACAATCTCTGTCAGTCAGACGTAAACATTCTGATGTATTCCTTTTGTACAAAATTATACATGCATGAATTGATACACCAAACATTTTATCACAAATCAACATTAATACACCAACAAGAAAATCAACAAGGAGGTAAAAAGACATTTTTTATATTAAAGACCTATAACACAAATACGGAATATTTCTCTCCTTTACCGCAGATATTAAGAAATTACAATACTATACGAGGAGACTGCTCTAATAATGAAATAGACGTTTTTAATGACACAATTAAACAATTTAAAAAAAAGTTTTACCATTAATATCAAACTGATAGTGTGATGATGCCCTTTATTAAGTACCAAAACATTGTATCAGCACAGGTGACAATAATGACTTAGTTTATACACCTACTTATAATAAGTTTTCGATCTTTCATTTGTTTGTCATTTGCTTTAGTATCATTTTTGCCAGATAATAATTGATGTTTATTGTACTTATTAATTATTATTCCTTTTGAAACATTCATATATGTAAGTTTTGGGCATATTGCCTGTTTTATGTACTAAAATAAAATAAAAAAAAGGAATTTTCCACCGTAGAATTCAACTGACCTTTGAAAATATCGCTAATGGACTTTCATTGACCTGGTTTTAATGTATTGTTTTTTTTTCTAGCAATTTTATGTTAACGTTAACGAAATTACGCAGAAGAGCTTTTTCGATTACGAAACTCCGGAGGCTATAATAAATGAGAGAGGAGAATGTAAAAGAGAAAAAGGAAGGTTTGAAAATATATACCTAATTAAAGCTGTCACTAAATAATAAACATGGTTACGAATACATCCAATTAGGGTGTCTTCTATAACGAAATTATCTCTTATTTACAAGTGTATTCTTTAGACAGACAAGATATCAATGGCCTGCATTCAATAAAGTCTGAAAAACTGTACCAACCCTAAGAAAAATGTGCCATGAAAAGAAATTAATATAAATTAATTAAAAAATTACTTTGTAGTTACCACTTTATCGATAAAGATTTTTTTTTACGGTAACTCCACACAGGAGACCCTGAGGGGAATAATTTCCCTCAAGGCCTATATCATCTTTGGGGATGCTGTGTGGAGGGTCTTTTAGAGGATAGGAAGGAGTGAACTTGAGTCTTGAAGAGACCCATGTTATAGGTGGAGGAAACACAGAGACCGGCAGATCATTCCACAGCCGAGCTGTTGAACACAAGAATGAATCGTAGAAGCGACCCGTTCTCATGTGACAAATGTCAACCGTGTGCAAATGTTGGGCGCACGTTTGGCGTGTTTCCTGACTATGCACCGGTGCCGAAGGGATCAATGACGCTAGTTCCTCAGAGCATCTTCCATTAAAATACCGGTAGAACAAGGACAGCATTCCCACCTGACGTCTGTGCTCCAAAGATTGCAACCCGTTTGTTAAGATAGGCGAATCTATCAAACGGACCGCCCGTTTCTGCACAGAGTTAAGGGTTTTTTCAGATATTTTGGAACTCCCTACCAGAGGTGGCTGCCAAATTCTACAGTGGGGCGCACTGTACAGGGTCGATTGTCAATGTCATTAACGAAGGACTGAACTCGGTTGGCGCTAACAAAAAGTTATCCAAAGAAGCGAACCTAGCAGTCCACAATGGAGTGCTGATACCAACCCCGATGTATGGCAGTGAGGCATGGAACTGACAGAGGAAGGATCTGCAATGCTTAAGACGGCTATCAGAACAGAGTTGTATCTATGATAAATGGTTTTCCAAATAGCATTTAAAAAATAAGCATTTAACACCATTTCGAGATTTGTCCGAAACGCACACATGTCTCAATTCCTCACGTTGTTATCTAGCTGTCAATTTCACTTGAAACTTTAAAGGATAATAATATTTGCGCTCGTGTTGAAATTCAAACCTTTTCTAAGCTCTTTATATCGATGGAATGTACTTTTAATAAGTTTCTAGCGGAACAGCTGGAAATACAACAGAGAACATTCGCATAACGATATTTACAAAAGTAAATACGTTCTTACATAGAGATGAAAGATAAAATATAATATGATACATCTTATCTTTCCTTGATCTCCTTTAACCACTCTCCGGCGAATCAAGAATCCGCTGTTATTATTATTATTATTATTATTATTGCTATTACTCTTGTGTGCACTGCCACTGCTAATACCGTTTCTGCACAACACAATGCCTTTGTTTCTCTGATTATATTACTGCGGAGGAGCCTTAAAATAATGAAATTATTTTTTTCTCGATAGTCACCCATAACTTTCCCATTTCGGTATAACTAACTTATTTGTACTCCCACAGGGTGCACGTCAGATCTCTATCTTTGTTTTTATTAAACGAAACTCTAATTTTCTAAGAGTTTTATTCACTATGCACTATTTGCTAACCATGTTTCCTTCTTATTTTGACTCCTCCTACCCTCTCTTCCCCTCTCCCTCCAAATAGTCACTCCCATTCCCACTACTCTCACCTAATATTGTCTAATTATTTCTTTACTTGCTTAATTTAAGGTAGTTTTAAGAACCCTAGATATATATTTAAATATATACGATATATTTTATTTCATTATTTACTTGTAAGAAACTAACAGCTTTTAGTACAGATTTATACAAATGAAAGTTTTACAAACGGTAAGCGAAAAAAAATTCTTATACTAAAAGTGGTTAAGTAGAAATGTTTTATTAGAAAAAACAAAATAAGAAGAAAGGGGGGGGGGGGGCAAGAGGAGGATAGGATCGGGACAGGAGATGCTCTCGATACATTTTATAATTTAATGGTTAAAGAATTTAGGTTGAATGCTTTCGATTCTTTCAATATTGGCTTGGTATAAAGGTGCCCATACGGTGTGCACGATATTATATAGAATGCTGTACAGATGTGTAGAGACCGGTAGCAAATAAATACAATTAAGTAACAAATGTACATAGTGAATAAAACTCTTCAAAACAAAATGTATAGATATTGTTACATTGTTAATGCCCAAGAAATACAAGAAACTACGATTTTTTAACAGACTCTAAATCCTTAAGTGTCCCTGCACAGCTTTCGCATAGAAGGAAGTTAGTCACAAACGCACGTCAAATTTGGTCAGTACAAATACTTACGTCGATAAAATATAGCCCTTAGTGGCTCCTTCTGTCGATAACCGCAGTAATCCAAGATGGAATGCGGGACTGCACCAATAACTCTGAGAATAAACATTTAGAATAGACGATAGTCACGAAACCAGGGAAGTTCCCCCAGAGGAGTGCAAAGCGGTTTCCTGCTTCCGACACTCTTCCCAATGAAGCATTGCACGAGTCACACGGAGTATCCATTGAGGAGTGTATCTGGGAGGTGAGGAGAGAAACACCTGAAAATCCTAAGGATATAGATGGAATCTAGATAGCCGGGAGCCTGCCGCTAGATTGAGGAAACGGAGAGAACAGTAGCTGGCAATACACACCCCATTGGGAACTGGACAAGGGTCCAGCCGGTGTCCGTTCCAGACAAAAGTAATACGTATCTAAAAACGAGATAATCGCAGGGACAGGGGTTAGTTACCACTCTCCTGAAGGGAGGGTGGATAATACAGAACGATATCAGTTCAGATGTACAGTTCTATTTACATTTATATGAAGGCGGCCAATACAAGCACTTCGAACATATAGGGTGAGGTTTAGAAACTTCCTTTATTTTAAAAGCGAATAAAGCAAAAAATATTTCTGAGAGACAAACTTGTTTTTGGATAATGAAAGAATATTTATATAAAAACTAAAATACTTGCAGAACTTAACTTACTCAGCGCCCTTGAGGTGATTTTTCACAAAAACGGCGCTATACAAGTCATCCAAGTATTATTATTAATTAATGTTTTAAATCACGCAGTTTTAAATAAAACATTTGTCCGTAAAGTCGTGACCGCCGTTCTCTATGCACTGATGCAGCCATTTCCTGAATTTCCTCTCTACACGTTCCAACATGTTCACCGGAATTCGGGTATTTTCTGCCGAATAAGATTCTTCAGTTGAAGCAGGGTTGTAGGGCGGTGTTTGTAAACCTTTACATTGATTCTGGAAATCTCGTGGTAACAATTCTTGCACAACAAACAGATGTTTGTGAAGAATTCGATGCATTGAACGACTGGTAATCATCCATTGGCTTAGAGTTGAGTCACTGAAATCTGAAAATATTTCTTCTAATAAGTGTAATGCATGTTTTTATATCCCAAAAAATCTCCGATGTGTATGAGAAAATCCTATGTTGGTCTTCTCCAATTATATATAATATATTTTTCTATGGATTTTAAGGTTTTTTACAACATCACTACGACCGCGATTGAATTTCATCACAACCAAATGAGATAAAATTCGGCGATTCAATCAAAAAGCATTTAAAAATATCAGTAAAACGACGGTATTCAGTTCAAATGCTCTCCCGATAAATAATCCATTAGTGACACAATATGTAAAATAACTTATTGACGAATAAATGTTTTTATTTATTATTATTTATTAGTATTATTATGCAGCATATCGAACACATTTTGAGTGGAGAGGCTGAAGCATACCTTCCACATATGACAAATTAGCTGGTCACTCATCTTCCGTGTGAACGCACGTATTGAAGATATTGCTGATTAGCATTTTGGAATCTCAAAGAAGTTATTGAAATAACTTACTTTGACTATTATATGTGAAATAATCAAGACTCATCTGTAACGCGTTCTCTTCCGTTCTTCAACCATTTATTTTCATCATTTTATATAATTCATTAAAGAATAACTTTTCTTTGTTACAGGTTCGGCGAAAGCTGCGAAAACAGAAGAACAATCAACAACTCCACAATTATCTTCACAACAGCCAAAAAGAGACGAAAAAAGTAACACAGAAAGCATTCCTACAGTTTTAGCCACGGAAGAATCTAAAAGTTCTTCTACCAAAACCAACGCAGATGAAAAAAATACGTCCATTTTGAAATCTAACGATTTTAGTAAACTTAAAGATAGTAATTTAGAAAGCAACCGTTATACCATAGCACCAACACATAATTCATTAATTGATAGTAAAATCTACAACGTTAATGTAAGCATTCAAGATGTTTATAAGTCTAGTGTAAGAAATCGTACATTTTCTAGTGATAAAGTGTTTTTAAATGTTACAAGTGTTAAAAATGATAGTTTAGACGTGATCAGTAGTGCCAGTGTAAAAAGAAGTCCAGTTTATAGGGATACGTTTGTTGATAGACTCATAGAAGATATGCGTAGGAAGAATAAGAAATTGCTTGGTAGTAATGAAACGGTGCAAAAAATTGACATAGATGTTGAAGGAATGCTTGTCGATGATGGAAAACTGTTTATATTAACAGGGAATGGTATTAAAAAAGAACACAGCAGCAATAAAACAGATGTTATACGTAACCCTGAACATCTTACTGAAAGAAATATTGATAAAAGACATGGTGGAAGCAACACATCGACAGAAATTGGTAGTTTACAAGACGTTAAGAATTCGGATGAAGTCGGAAATAGTACAAAAGAAGTTGTTTCATTCAACGCAGTGGATAAAAATAAGATTGAGGAAGAAAAATACCGATATTTTTCTGGTGCGACAACGGTGAGACCAAAAAAATTGGCCAGATTGAAGAGTGACTTCAAGGTTTTGAACAACGTGGAGCAAAATGAGGTGGATGCTGATTATCAGGGAGATATGCCGTTTGAAAGGCTGCCTAGGATTGAGATCATCACGGATGAAGTGCTTTCAGAACTCAATGTAAAGCAAATTCTGGAGTGTAACCTACCGAGCAATGCAACGATGACCGCTTGGCATAAAAATGGACAGGTAAGACTTCAACCCTTTTAACAATTTTATTTCGAGGTTTTTCGTGATTACCACACAACTGGCTGGTTAATTTCAAATTATATTTTAACTCATTCAATTTATTAGTATTACTTCTTCAATAGACGTAAAATCATTTTATGGTGTCATTGTAAATAAAATTAATGGGAAATATTTTGTTTAAACCACTGTTTAATATAATTTATTCAAAAGATGGGTATTCATTTTGTGGCGTCATTATTAATAAATGAATAGTGTATGTCCTGATGAGGAAAGCTTTGCTTTCGAAACATGTTGACATGTATATATTAATAAAGCGGTAATTACAAAGTAATTTTTAATTTATTCTCTATTTAATATATGAATATCAACATGTTTCAAAAGCACAGCTTCCCTCATCAGGATACAAAGTATAAAAAATAACAACGTTTTTAAGATAAATAGGTGAATATAATAATAATTGGATGATTTGTATAGCGCCGTTTTTGTGAAAAATCACCTCAAGGGCGCTGTACAAATATTAATTCTTATTCTCTATCTAATTAAACATAATTGATGATAATGTTAATATTTCTCACAGGGAATATAAGACTGATGAAACTAACCGAATGTAACTAGGTTTCGATAGATCATTTGGTAGAAGCACTTTTCCGGTAAGACTAGAGGATCTGGGTTCGAATCCCAGTTGCGACCGTTACCTTTTTATTCACTGTACTCGTATGTTCGTCTATTTCATATTTTCATTGAGAGTTTATTTATTGATTACTTATATATTATTAAATTAATAACAATTGCTTTGTTTAAAACCACAGTATTTAATGTGTAACTACACTGAATCTACATGCTTCAGGAGCAAAGCTTTCCTCTTCAGGATAAACCATATACCTATTAAAAATGATGACAAGTAATAAGAAGATAGAACAAATTAAAAACACAAACATGATGGTGAAATTAATAAAAATGTAAATGAAATGAAATACTCTGGAGTTATATCAGACACAAAACTTAACTTTAATAAACATTCTGAATATATCAAAAAGAAAATTGGGAAAAGGTTGTATTTTGGGAAGAATACGTCCAAAAATGTCCAGAAAGACGACACTTACAATTTACAACTCTATTCTTGCTCCATATTTTAACTACTGCTCAACGATACTTTACTTGTGTAACGACAGAGAACAGAACCGATTACAAATTCTCCAAAATAGAGCAATGCGAATTTTACCAAAGCGAAATAGATATTCAAAATTAGATAAAATGTCACAGGAAACAAATACTGACATTGAACGAAATGATTTTTATACACAAAATCAGAAACAACTTGTTACCAATGTATTTCTCCAACAAAATTATTTACAACACATGGACATTCACAGATATAATACACGAACATGTAAGGAAATTAGACGACCGATAAAGAACAAAGGCAATACACAAAACACTATATTTTATAAAGGGATGAAATGTTTTAATGCTCTGCCTGACGCAATCAAAATTGCACCAATTAATAAATCGAAAAGAGATTGTAAAAAGCTCATTAAGTTCAGCAAGAAAAAAACCAGCAGTTTTTTAAATTAGCATTAGCTTCTATGTAAAATACCCAATAGTATATAAGTTAAAATAATTAGTTACGTGTATAGGATATAAGTCATTATTAGTTATTTTATAAACTTAAATGTACAAATAACCAAAATAAAAAAATAAAAAAATAAATAAACATTTTAGAAAGTAGGTAAACAATTAATTAAATATGTAAAATTTTTGCATAAATGCAAATATGTAAATTTTTGAGGTTTGTTTCTGAAACATGTAGATAGTTACAGAGTGGTTTTAAACAAAGTAATTGTTATTAATTTAATAAATATGACTCCACAAAGTAATTTTACATCTCTTGAAGAAACTCATGTATAACATAACTTATAATCTAAATAATAATATTAGGAATTGTTTCGTAAAGAAAAATCTTGAAGTTTTTCTACATATCTTTTATTTGAGATACATTTAATAAAAAAGCTAAGTAGGTTACTTTTTTACAACGAGGACTTACAGTCAAGGTATTTACTTAGTTTTTGTTAGTTTTTTATTAAGTTTTACCAATTACCAATTTTGTTTTTTGCTGATTTTAAAAACTAAATTTGACGTATCAAATGACGCCAAGTGAATCAGGTTCAGGTGACGTCACATAGCCTTGAATCTCGCGATGAGTAGTCCAAATCAGGAGAAGATGACGTCATGATCAAGCTGGACCTAAACTTTTTTCGAAAGTTTATGAATAACCATAAAACAGAATATTTTCATGATGGACTTTTGTTGTTCTATATATGGACAATGTATCCGTAAGTGTTTTTTATTTCGTCATTTATTCATCTCATTTCTGCTGATTTTTTACGTTAACTCCATACAGAAGGCCCCGAGTGAAATAATTTCCCTCAAGGTCTATGTCATCTTTGGGGATGCTGTAAGGGTATTTTAGAGGAAGGAGTGAACCTGGGTATTGAAGAAACCCATGTTGTAGGAGGGAGGAATCACAGAGGCCAGCAGATCATTCCACAACCGAGCCTTTGAACACGAGAACGAGTCGTAGAAGCGACCCGTTCTCATGTGACAAATGTCAACTGTGTACAAATGTTGGGCGCGCGTTTGGCGTGTTTCCCGGCTGTGCACCGGTGCCGAAGGGATCATCAAAGCATCTTCCATTAAAATACCGGTAGAACCAGGACAGCATTCCCACCTGACGTCTGTGCTCCAAAAATTGCCATCCGTTTGTAAAGATTGCGAATTTATCAAACAGACCACCCGTTTCTGCACAGAGTCAAGGATTTTTTTCAGATATTTTGGGGCTCTCGACCAGAGGTGGCTGCCAAATTCTACAGTGGGGCGCACTCGCGATTTGTGTAGGGTCGGCAGTTGTGTACTATTAAAGTATCTGCGGGCTCTCTACAGTACACCCAGCTTCTGAGAGGCTAACTTTACTCTGGCTTCGGTGGAGCCCCCATACCTGAGCTGGTCACTTAGGGTTACACCAAGCATATCGATGAAGGGCTTGTTGGGAAGATTTCTTCCATTAAAGGAGACTAGATTATCATTTAGATTGACGCCCTATTGGGTTTTTACATGGAATAGTATGTAACATTACGTAATTATAACAGTATTTTATAACCAAGATAATTGTAAGTACTAGCAGTATCATAAGTGCATCGATATTATTGTTCTTTAATATTGAGATGCAATGTATGGAACTGACAATAAAAATAATAATAATTGGATGATTTGAACAGCCCCGTATTTTTTTAAAAATCTCTTTAAGGGCGCTGTACAAATATTATTTACTAAGGTTTATCTTATTATGTACAGATACTGAAACACAATTACCTGCACCTGACAGGCAACTCCAAATAAATATGTTATTTTACAAAGTTTAAGTTTGGGAAAGAATGATCTTGCACGCACAGGACATAATATTTGAAAACACCACACATCGCTTGTTATTTCAGTTAATATTTGATTCTTATTTATTATTGATGTTACATTTATTAGAAGGTTAATGGATAAAGAACAGTTTTTTTTGAATTTAGGACTAGGGAACTTTTTTTAAAAATGAAAAGAGACGTACCTGACTTACTTTAAATAAATGATTCCTGACCTTATTTGGAGTAAAAAGGTAAATTAAATTTTGATCTCGGGCTATCTCATCTGTAGACATTCAAGGACCTTATTCGAGGACAAGATAGTTTTTTCGTACATGAACATTTTTGCACAGTTGTGTTTGTTAGTTTGCCGTATTTTCTGTAATTATTGTGAGACAATAACGTGGCTTTGTAATGTCTATGTTTTTATGCGATGTTGTGTTGTTTATAGATACATCAGAACTAAACTTAAAACTCATATTTTCAGACAATCATATCCATAATTTGAAGAAATCCACAAGTAGATTGCTTAGCTAGGCTAGCCGGTTAGTGCTCACCTAAAGTCACTTACAGAATAAGTTAAAAAAACCACTCGTCGGTGCGCAAATCTGTCCACAGCCCGCAACACTGTAAATAACTAAACGTGTTAATATCTATTAAAAACTTCTTACGCTTTTTAAAGTTATTTTATAAATATTCTCCAGTCCTAAAAATTATAAATAATTCAAATAAATACCAACTCTTCTTGTGCCACAAATCTTCTAATGAATGTAACATTAATAGAAAAGGAGGAGAAAATAATAACTGTAAAAATCATATCATCTCTAAGCTTAAATTTTCTAAGTAAACTGTATTCATCTGAAGCGATCTGCCAGTGAAGTATGTTTTTCTGTATCTGTTTCTACATAATTAGATAAAGAATATGAAGTAATATTTGTACAGCGCCCTCGAGGCGATTTTTCACAAAAACGGCGCTATGCAAATCAACCAATTATTATTATTATTATCTATATAAAGAGGGGTAGATGAATAAGGGGTTCAAAATGCCGGATTCACACTGCGGGGTCGTGAATTTAACCCTCTGCTAGCTAAGTAAGCTAGTCCCTACGTCTATATTGACGGTAGCACGAAGAAATGAAATATTGCCAAATTTTTTGTAACTAAAAACATTTGGGGTTCATTTTGTTTTTTAAATACTTATATAATATACTTAATCTGGTTGCCTTGACGTTTTACCTTCCATTTCTCTCCTTGTAATACGTATTAATTATTCAAATTGTGTCCTATTCTTTTTTATTTCTTGTTAGGTCGTTTTGTATTGTTCAGTATATCCTGGTTTCTTTATCATAATGAAATCACCCTTTGTCTCTTTATTACGTGGTTTATTAGTGTAACGACGGATTTCTGGTCGTTCTGCCAGTTTTATGATCCTGAAATTTGTATTTTTTTTCGTTTCCGAAGTGAGACACAATGTATCAACATTTAAACTTGCCATTTGGTTACAGAGTTAGAAAGATACGACGGCATTCTGCAAAACTAGGTTCGATAACTGTTTAGTTTCATGTCAAGATTATAATTTTAATTATAAGTATTTTTCATTCATTGCTTATTCTTTTTTTTCGTTAAAAAAAATGGAAACGAAACCAAACAAAACTTAATTTTAGATTTGGGGCCAAAATACTCACCTAAACCTAATGATCTTTTTTCGTAAATTTTTTTTTAGTAAATATCTAGTACGGATTAGAAGTAATTTATTTATTTTTGTTTTACATTACGAAATATAGGCCATTAAAGGAATTGATTTTCCTCGGTTTTAGAGGCACCTTCAACAATTATTTAGGGGCTAACGGTGATAAAAAAAAAAATACCCCGTCTACTTTGAAAATATAATGAAATGTAATACATATATTTAAATAGCATTATGGTAGACTTTAAATTAAATAAAAAACGACCAATTTACGTTGGAACACAAATTTACCGTACGTAATTTAAAATATCGACCCGATAATGTTTTTTTTTTAAATGTTTTGTTTTTATGTTTTTATTTACGTAATCATATTTACATATCAAATATGATAATTAAAAAAAAAAAACCGATAAACCCGCAAATAATTTTCTAAGGTGCCTCTAAAATTATGATTTTTTTTTCATGGCCTATGTTTCATAATTTAAAACAAAAATAAATAAAATACGTACTAGATATTTACTTCACCTTTAATTAAAAAGAAATATATATATATATATATATACATATATCATTCAATTTGGATGGGTATTTTGGTCTCAATAACAAAATTAAGTTATGTATGAAACAGGTAGCCCAGCCGTTCCTCTTCCTAGCCGTTCTCGTTATAACTAATATAAAGAAACATTTAAAAAGTATGAAAATGTATAGAGTAACTTTAAAAAAGCAATACGTGTAAAAACGTATAGATCATAAACAGTATAAAGTCTCAAACACTGTATTGTATAAAAACTTGTATAAATGTGAATTATAAATTCCAAATTGGATTAAATGAATAATATAATAATATATAAAGGAGCATTTTGGTAATAATATGAAGTGCTCAATGCGCATACATACGGCATCACTTCTATAATATTTAGATCATCACTTCTTACACCTACAAGAACATTCACACATACACACATACTTATACGCTACACATGTCACACGGAAAATACATGTAAATATATTTTGTCACTGTTATTGTGAATGTGTTATTTTTGTATCGCTTTGAATACACCGTATTCAAAATATTTTGCAATTTTATCTGCTGAATATTTACTTAAATAACACTCTAGTAGTAATGTTAAAAACAATTAATAATGAATAGTATGTTAAAAATATGTAAATAGAACATGCACACGAATAGAATATTAAAATAGAAAATATTAATGGAATATAGAAGTAGAATATATTAATTTAATATTAGAATGTAATGTATGAATGTAATATGTGTGTGATACGCATTGTAAAACTTTTGTGTACAGTGTCAGGGAACATTTCTACCTCTTCCTGTGTCAACTGTGGTTAGAGGTGCATAAATGGGGAGATAATCTTCTCCACCCAGTGAGCGGGCTGCCTATTGCTACTGTAGAGCTTTTTTTATTTATTTTTATTTCATAGAATTGTAAACTGTGTTTTATGTGCTAGCGGCACTTGCTGGTGGCAATCTTATATTTAAGCGCGCTCACTAAGGTAATGGAGGGTAGGCAAATACATGTATAAATCAGAAATTACATGGAAACATTTTATCATGGGCACTTACTTTGTAAATTTAATTTCTGGAATTTGTTTTCAATGTAATAAACGTACTGTTTTGTTTCTATAATAAAATAAATAAAGGCGTGGTAATTAAATCAACATGCCGACCACGTGGAATAACAAGGTTCCATCTGTAATTCCACAGCAATGTCATGCCATAATATGGTCTATCGCATAATATTGCCCTGTCAGATGGAACCTTGTTATTCCAAGGGGTCGATACATAGAATACAGTTATCGATAGAGGCTAATTGGTTGATACTAAATATTGCAGATATACTTTGTATTATACATTTTCATATGATAATAGACCACCGGCATCATCGATATTAAAAAATTAATTGCCTAATCGATGCAAGCGATATATTTTTGAATTCTGTTCTGCGTTAGTGTCGGGATTGTTATAATGATAAGATCATTTGAGTCTAGTTGATCTACTAGGTACGTGATAATTTATTAACGAAACTAATTCGGGGGAATCAAAACATTATTTTTTTTAATTTTAAATAAATAAATTCGGTCAAAAAATATTCTTCTATCTTTTACAGACAAGAGTCGCATCGATTACATTAGAGAATCATCATAATTAGTGACGTCCGTGGGAACATAAATAATTTGAAATTACTTTAAGTCACAGGCAATTCTATTGATGACACCGATAAGATTTAGTGATAAATAAATTACGTTACGAATATATTTCTTTCTCGATTTTTGCGTTGGCTCCGCGTTCATCTGCACCTATGTTAGATCTAGGGATATTGTCACCCGACCTTTTTTTACCGTCCCAAAAGAAAAAGTTCCCAAAATAACACTGGCAATCCCAATTCTCGTCGGAACAAACACGAGAACAGAATATTTTTACATAGGAAATTAAATAAATTTCTACACCCGCCTCAGCAGTCTCAAGTTGTGAATATATTACGATAAGTACATACTAGGCCCACTATTTATAGTGCCAAAGTGTTGACCCAAGGAAGAAAATAATATTTTTTTGGCCGCTTAAGGGCTCGCCTGACTTTTACGACAGTCAAATATTTCCAAGGAATCGTCATATTTTTTGGTTATTTTTTCGAATGGTAAAACCGTCTCCGCAAAATTATGCTGAATTCTTTTATAGGTTTTCACTTACGGCCGCTTTCATCAATCAAACTGAGTAAACGGTGAGAAGCGTCGGTGAGCAGAACTTGCATCACCTAACTTTTACATAGTGATGTCAAATTCATCATATTATTTAGAGCATTCCGAAGACAGAAATTAGAATTTTTGAATTAGAAATCAGAAGTGGTAGGGGTAGGGGTACGGATAGGGGTGGGGGTAGGGGTAGGGGTATGGGTAGGAGGGGTAGTAGGTGTAGGTGTAGGTGTAGTGCAGGGCAGGGCAGGGGTAGGTGTAGGGGTAGACGTAGACGCAGGGGTAGGCCAGGGTAGGGATAGGGGTAGGGGTAGGCCAGTAGTGCTGGGCCAGTAGGGGTGAGTGGATTAGGGTGAGTAAGGGTAGGGGTAGGGTAGGGGTAGGGGCAGGGGTAGGGGTAGGGGTAGGGGTAGGGATTAGGGTAGGAGTAAGGGTAGGAGAAGGGGTTGCACATCACAATCCCAAAACTTTACTCCACACCATTCATAACTCCGGGAAACGCCTTGTACATTAGTTTATTCTATATAAATAATGAAGTATTGTTTATATCACAATTGATTTTATCATATATAATAAATAGATCTTCTATCTATCTATTATGTAAAAAAAGGATGTCCCGGGCAGGCTTTGTTTGTTTGTTTGTTTGTTTGTTTGTTTGTTTGTTTGTTTGTTTGTTTGTTTGTTTGTTTGTTTGTTTGTTTGTTTGTTTGTTTGTTTGTTTGTTTGTATTTGTTTGTTGTTTGTTTTGTTTGTTTTGTTTGTTTTGTTTGTTTGTTTGTTTGTTTGTTTGTTTGTTTGTTTGTTTGTTTGTTTGTTTGTTTGTTTGTTTGTTTGTTTGTTTGTTTGTTTGTTGTTTGTTTGTTTGTTTGTTTGTTTGTTTGTTTGTTTGTTTGTTTGTTTGTTTGTTTGTTTGTTTGTTTGTTTGTTTGTTTGTTTGTTTGTTTGTTTGTTTGTTTGTTTGTTTGTTGTTTGTTTGTTTGTTGTTTGTTTGTTTGTTTGTTTGTTTGTTTGTTTGTTTGTTTGTTTGTTTGTTTGTTTGTTTGTTTGTTTGTTTGTTTGTTTGTTTGTTTGTTTGTTTGTTTGTTTGTTTGTTTGTTTGTTTGTTTGTTTGTTTGTTTGTTTGTTTGTTTGTTTGTTTGTTTGTTTGTTTGTTTGTTTGTTTTTTTTGTTTACAAGTCTACAGTTTTATTCCGAACTTAATGTCATTTTGCACACTTGACCTTCAAAACAAGAGAAAGGTCACTATCGATGATTATTTTTTAAAAACCACCCCATCCCCCCTTTCCATCCCTTGAAGAAGAATTTTGCACACTTGACGTTCAAAATAAAAGAAAATTACTGGGGAGGAGAAGGGGTAGGGGTACAAATCACGACCTCAAAATTTTACTCCGAACCATTTATAACCCTGAAAAACGCAGGATACGATAGCAAGGAATTAAGAGGAACGGCTGCGAGACATGTTTCATGCAAAACTTAATCCTAATGATATTTTTTTCATCAAATATTATAGTAAATATCTAGTACTGATTAGAAGTCATTTAATCACTGTAAAATATAATATTAAGAAGTAATTTATTTATTTTTGTTTTTATGTTTTTATTTACGCAATCATATTTACATAGCAAATATGATTATTAAAAAAAATACGATAAACCCGTAAATAATTTTCTGTTGCATCTAAAATTATGAAATTTTTTTTCATAGCCATAAAACAAAAATAAATAAAATAAATCTAATGCGTATTTTGGCTCCAAATCCAAAATTAAGTTATGTTTGAAAGAGGCTGTGCAGGCGTTCCTCTTATGTATCATTAACAAAATAAGTGCATTTGATAGTGCGGCAGGTTCCGGAGTGGTAGAGATCTAATATAACTCAGAAACGAAACGTTGCTTGAAATGACTTTGGCTGTATTTTGTGACCGAATATTTACCAGTCAGCTGACCCAACCTTTCTTTTACCTATCTTTTTCGTGTCCCGTTAGGATGTCTGCAGTTTTTCAGGTAAGAATTGTGCATTGATTACATGAAAATGGCCAAAATATTAGCATTCAAGCTTCTTAGCTAAGCTATAAAAACTTCATAAGCTTTTTCAGGTAATTTTATAAAAAATCTCAATTCCTATAAAATGAAAAGTAAAATTATAAATATTTCAAATAAATGTCAACTCTTCTTTTGCTACCAATCCACTAATAAATGCAATATCAATACAAAATAATGATAAAATAGCAAATATCAAAATATCTTCTCCAAGCTAAAATTTTCTAAATAAACCATGTTTATCTGAAGTGACCTGACAGGTACCAGGGGTGTTAGTTGAAGTTTGCCGGTTTTACTCGTAGATGTCGCTAGAGATATGTATACATTTCTATGATTTGGCATCTATGTCATATTTTTCTATGGAAAAAATATCATTTTCTACCTTCAAAAATACACAAGTTACGTTCTGCCAAAATAATATTGTAATAGTTGGTTACCTCAGTGAATATGTCGAGTTTCGTTCCAAGTAAATC
>JAHDVE020011181.1:0-35156 GCA_022606495.2 Halesus radiatus
TTAACGGGGAGAGGGATGTCGGAGAGTTATTATTTATTAATTCAAAATAATGATAACATTATTGTGCAATACGATAAACATGGTGTTTTTAAAGAGAAAAATATTTATTACGTTTTTTTTTATTTGCATGGGCTTAGCATTTATCAAAATATAATCAGAAATATTACACATTTCTGACCGTTCTACGCATGTTTTACAAAAACATTTAAAAAGTTGAATATCCTTAAAAAATGCTGTGAAGGTTTTTCTTTAACATGTCGATAAGATAAATTTAAAAAATAACAGTGTGTAGTTTAAATTTTTCATAAACACTACGTAACTTAAATTTTTTTGTGTTGCGGATTATAAATCTTTGATTAAATTTATTTACAAAAACGTAACGAGAAAGGATTTAAAATATTTTTCTCCACTTTAAAAATCATATTCATATTTTAAATATTTTGTAAAACATACAATAGGACGGTCAGAAAAAGTAATATTTTTGATTAGATTTTGATAAATGCTAAGCCTACGTAAATTTATAAAATATTTTTCTATTTAAAAACATTATGTTTATCGTATTGCGTAATAATATTATCATTATTCAACTAAATGTGATTATTAATAATCAACTAAATGTGTCCAATAGCCCAATATTAGGTATATTTCCTATAATCTCGTAAAATTTCCCATTATCCCATAATCACCTGTTCATGTATTCCTTGGTATTCCATTATGTACACTTCTGTCTTTTTCTCTCTGTTATAATGTCAGATTTCTATTTCATGCTTTCTCATTTTTTCTCTGTTCTACGTTATGTCTTATTCTATTTTGTAGATATAAACACACACTATGTATTTTTGATCAGTTTAATTTTTGTTCCCTGAAGATGTTTATATTAAGCGAAACCGGTCGGTCGTAATAAAATAAAATAAAATTCTCGTGGTTATAAAAAAAGTTATTGTTTTATTTTTACTAAATATGTCTAACCACACAGTGACTGCTTTCTATCAAAATAAAATATTTTTCTATTTAAAAACATTATGTTTATCGTATTGCGTAATAACACTGTCAATATTTCTAAATAATAAATAATTCCGCTCCGACGTCCCTCTCGCTCTTAATTTGCATATTAAAAAACAAACTAAAGCACAATAGAAAACCGTTTTTTTTTCGATTATTATATTTATATTAATTAGGAAGAACGATAAACATTCCCGAGAATATTTGATGTCCTTCTACTGCTGTTATTATTAGCGGAAAAGGTTGATCCTGCAATGGTGGTATCTAGCAGCTGATTGAATCCGCGCCTGGTTGGGAACCCGACGCTCTGGATCACTCGACCAACTAATCATTCTTGGTGTATTTAGTAAATTTTTCTAACCAACCAAACGTTAGGTATATAAACGTAGATATCACATTCCTGTGCTTATGGCTTCCCAGCTCTCATACATGTAATGGCGGATATTAGTATACAAAATCATTGATAATGTCCGGAAAAGCTACTTGTAGTACCTTAGCGGGTATAAATTTTTGTATTTACAATTGTATTTACCTTTTGCAAACACAAACAAACAGATTTCAGCTTTATAGTTTGAGATGAAGACACGTGACTTATGAAAATCTATTATCTAAAGAACAATAACTGAAAACTAATTAGATGGAACCAAATGAAACTACATCTCACAATCGCCAGCTTTCAATAAACAATAGAAAATTACAATGCACTTGATTTATGAATGTAAATCGTAGGAAGGTAATTACGTGGGTACTGCAATAAATACCTCCATTGGTTTGATGTCACAGGAGTGTGTTGTAGGAATTTAGTAATCTTTGTATTGATATGTACTCTAATTGAAACAGCGAATATATTTCGATTTAGACTAGCGTTCTCCCACATCTCGCTCTACAACAGAGTTCATTACCGCGTGAATCGCTTTAAGTGACGCTGGAGTTCATTTGCTTTTCAAAAAGCATTCGAATTTGAAGATTTCATCGACTTTTTCATACGTTTCGTACATCAGTAATGTAGATATTTGCTTGGACTCGTGATTTGACTTACTTCGAACTTCGATCTTAAAAATGTTGCTCAAACATTGTAAAACACCAATTTTAATATAATTCTGCATTATTGTTTAAGTGAAGTTTTCACCTGCGAAACGTTTGGGATTTGGGACTCGCAGAGCTACCGCGTTTCGCGCATATCCAACGAACCAGAATCTAGCCTCTCCCTCACACCTCCTTGCCGCTCTGACGTTTTTTTCAGTCAATTATATCATATTGACAAGCGGTGAAATATACATTTAACAAAGGTAGGGAATCGGGTCATTTGCGAATAGCGATAAAATGTTTATTTTCCATAACTCCCTTACAAATTATATATAACAAATATGTTTAGCAGATGGCCTCATCAAAAACATTGTGAGAGAGGCGAACACGTCCGACATACATATAAAAATACATTATAAAAATATCGAATTATGGTAAAAAATTGAGTAATTTAAAAAAAATTTAAATAATCATTTTAGGAATATGAAAGCAAGATACAATTAAAATATCAAATCATCGGTAAGTAATCCTAAAAAAAAATATAATAATTGGATTACTTCTATAGCGCCGTTTTCGTGGGAAAATCACCTCAATAACTCATTATTTAAAATTAGGGAACGATGAAGAAAAATAAATTCACTTGTCAATTAGCAACGATAAAATCATGGATTAACATTTGGGAAAAATAATATAATTTGATCACCTCCGTTGAGTGCAACGGCCTAAACGCTAATACTATTTTTTTTTAAATTCATTAAGAAATTGTTTCTGCTTTTCACCCAATTTATATTAATTAAAACCATTATTATGTATTAGTAAACGTACCAGAAAAATAAGATTGTCACAATCGAAATTTGTACTAGGCAACATCAGAAATGTTACTTTAACAACTGAGCTATTGTGACAATATTGAGACTCGACCTTTTCCCTAATACCTAGGTATGCTCTTTTTGAAGATATTTTCGAATGAGGCTAGGATCCACCTTCATTTTATTATAAGCGAGGTGGTGTGATAACTCATTTTCCGCTAGCAGGTGTCGGGAAGTTTTCCGTTTTTTTTGAGAAATGATCGACTTTCCTGATCAATATATTTGTTAGAGAAAATGCTTGGGTTTTCCTAAAATCAAATCCCAGCCGCAGCAATAAGTGAATATTAAAAAATGAGGTTTTCTAGATAATTAAAAATATTTCAATATCACATAACATCCTCAAGGAGCGCTATGGATTTTCAATTCTTTTCCTCAAATAGGTTTAGTTAGTTAACCACGAGAAAAATAAATCTATTGCGTTATTTCTTTGTCACGTTGATGGATAAAGTATTTACTTAAATACCACCGTTTCGTGTCCGTGAACGATTTCGCTCAGAATCTAGTATTTCTATATATGATACGAGTATATATGAGTTTAGTTTCATGCGCATAGGAAAAGGTGTGAAAAGGGTCTTAGATTTACGGCGTACACTTAAAACTATGTAATGATAGAGGATTTAACAAATAGAGGGATGAACCCAACGCTTTGGACCACTCGGTCACTAACCGGTAAAATTATTTTAAGAGGAGAGATAAATTACAATTCCCACTGTTGGTCGGGAAATATACAGGAGCAATATACATGGAGTTTTCGAGAGAGTCTGTGAGCTCATTTGGTGACATACATGCATAATGCAGTTAAATTTTACACAATTTACGAGTGACGACAGGATTGACAGGTTTTAGATGAAGTCATATTTTTAATATGTATCGCTTTCTCATTTGAATCTTTTCATTTACTCATTCCTATTTTTTAATTTGTACGGTTGCTTCCATGTATTTGCCCGAATATTATATCCTGTCCCTGTACCTACTTAAGTACCTAATTAAATCTCAAATAAGTAGGTACCTGTTCAAAAATTATTTTCAATGTTAACTAGAAAATTTAAATAAAGAAAAATTTGTTGCGTAAATTTTGTTCATGTCAACCTTCAAAAACAACAATGGAATTGAAAAATAAAAATAAGGATTTAAATTTTATCAAACTTGATAAATAATCATTTGTATAAACAATAATCCTTCTATAATTAATAAGAGCGGATATATATGTGCATGGGTAAGTAGTTACACAATTTATGAAATTTATTGACTAATAAACTAAATGGTTAAATTTAATAAAGTTAATAATGGTGTTATTTATAATTTCCACGATCGTTAAATTAATAATGCCAGTAGAATGCAGTTGTGGGTATATTCATTGTGTGTCCAAGCATTTGGGTCAGACTAAGAAAACAATTTATTTATTTTGTGCTCTACCTACACGTTTACATCATGCTATTTATACAAATAATAATAATAACGTACGTCAACTCTGACATTTGCGAATTTTTACGGGAGGTACATAAATATATATATATATATATATATATATGTTTATATATTTCTTAAAGTTTTTAAATTTTGTTAATAAGTATTATTATTCAATTTAAAAAATTATTTCATTATTTAAAAAATTCTGCTAATGTCTTCGGAAGGCGAAACAGTTGTCATGCTTAATAATAATTACCTAGCAAAACTTTTAAATAAATTAACCTTTTTTTATTGAATAAAAATGTTTTTACCAGATCCCATTAAATGCCATTTTTTAAAACGTGTTTCGCAATGATTGACGCAATGAGTATTTATTATATACAATTTCTGGTACATACATAATATATATCAATCAGTTCGTAATTGAATTTTCTATTTAATTAAACAATTTAAAAATTAATTTTCAAGTCGTAATATGTTTAATTAAAGCGTATTTTAAATGCAAAAATATTGTTTACAGTGCGTTTTGTTTTAAAAAAATCTATCAATAAATACTTCTAATTGATAAATCTAGGTATAACTGTAATAGTAGTTTTTGTGTTCAATGTAATAAATATTCTAATTCAGACTGTCGAAATTCAATAAATTTTGACAGTTAACGAACCGAAATTAAAAAAAAAAAATTCTTACTAAAAATTAAACGTCTGTTTTTTATACGTTAAAACCTGCATTTTTAAATGCCTGTGACTATAGAAATTTCCACTAGACCGTGAACAATATATAGAAATAGTAATATTCAATTTAGCCGCATAAAAGTTCAATGTGGGGTAATTTTTGGTAACAAATGTAGAGAATTTAATGATTTTTTTATTAAACCTAAAAATATGGGACAAACTGTGAAATTTACGTGGATTCATTTGCTGTAAATCACAGAAATCAGTTTATATATTCCCATATAAATATGTGAAATTTACGTGGATACATTTGCTATAAATCAGTTTATATGTTCCCATATTAATATTCTGAAGTACGATTTTTAGAAAAATCTCGTCCGAATCCGAAACCGAAAGCCCGGAAATGTCGGTCGCTCGAGGCGTTTTTTTTAAATGCTCTGTCGCTCGAGTGGTCATAATGGTACTTGTTAACATTGATAACTAGACCATAATCTGAGAGTCGTTTGAATAAGCATTCGAGATAAATGTTTTTTATTTTTTTTTTTTATTTACGATAATTGACCATTTACACACATTAAAAAATAAATACATGTATGTACAATATATATCAGTACTTACGCACAATCCATTATTCTGGGAACATACACAGCGATTATATAACAAAAAATAAAGTAAAGAGCGTGCAGACAGGAAAAAAACATAATTATCAAAGCACATATTTATCGTAATTTGCTATAATATATTGCTTTTTACTTGACCTAGTGATATCTTATAAGTAGTCAACCATTTCACAGTACTCAACCTGTACTAGGAGTCTATTTATGGTGGACAACATTTGATGGTTTGTTCTTGTAACCGCAGTATAAGTAGGACGTACTGTGTAATGGTTCTAGTAGGTACATGAACATTTATCAGGTTAACAATAATGGCATTTACATTAAAAAAATTATGTCAAAAAATACTCGTTTCCGGAACAAACTAACGAGTTTTGTTTCATTGCCTAGTCCCATTTTACAGTTAACATAATATTGTAAAGAAAATAAATTGCATTCTTTCCAAGGACAGTGAATGTACTCGTATATCATAATATGGAAACCATACTGGGAAATTATATTATTGACGGCTCCGCACAAATGCACAGTATAATATTTTGATGTCGAGTAATTTTTTTGAATTTGTAGGTTCGTCTAATTATGGACCCCGATAGTTTCATTCCGTCACTAGTAAAATTATGAATATGATATGTAAATGACAGATCTTCAACAAATAAAATCATTAGGTTCATAATTTGTGTAACTGGTACAAGATCTACACTGTTCAATGAATAATCGAAATGTCTTTCGATTGTTAAAAATCTTGTAATCTTACGTTTACTAATATTAAGATGTGGTTTATTTAAAGTACCTAATTCATATAACTTATTCAATTTATCTTGTAAAACAAATCTATCATTAATGTGACCAACCCCCTTATAAATTTGAATATCACCAGCAAACAATAATATACATACATTTATAAATAATATAAATAAGATTGGCCCAAGTAAGAACCTTGTGGGATCCCACAGGTTATCTTAAACTTAGTAGAAATGTTTGAACATTCAATTTTGACTTCCAGGAATCTGATAACTAGCAAGGTCGCTTTCAAACCATTCAAGTAAGATTCAATGTATTCCTAATTTCTCGAGTTCATGGAATAGTATTTTGTCACAAACTTTATCAAATGCCTTGCTAAAATCGATATAAATGAAATCAACTTTAATTTTACGACTAAAGACACCTGTTACAAAATATTAGTATATCGTGAAGTTTGTGAGAGTTGATTTTTCAGATATGAATTCGTGTTGAAATGGAGAAATGAGTAACTTGACCTGTGTTACAATGTGGTCAAGCAATAAGCTCTCAAATAATTTAGGTATTGCCGATTGCAGATAAACATGTCTGTAATTTGTTACATAATTTTTAATCTCATTTTTAAAGAATGGTTAAATATCTTGCATGTGATGCTCTTCTTCGCTGTTTGACGCAATGAGTATGTCATCTACATAATTAAAAAAGAAGTCTAAATTGATCGTGACGTCATGCATAAATCTTTAGAAGGTTTGCCCAGCATTGCATAACCCCAATTACATCGCGTTGAACTAAAGAATACTAAAAGGCGCAATAATCGCTGTTTTCGGGACATCTTGAGGTTCGATGGACATTTGATGGTAAGCTCATGAAAGACTGATCTTACACGAGCTGTTGACAGTTGGAAATATATCAGCGTTCTTTAGTTTGTGAAGAAAGTCTTACACTTGTGGAATCGAGTACTTTTCAGGTATACTTTGTGCATTCAATCGTCTATAGTTCTCTCACGCTCGCTATTATTCCCCATTTGTTTTTTTTGTCATATGTAACGGACTTGCCCAGTTACTGTTTGACGGGGGAAAATTCCCTGTTGCATTAAATATTTTATTTCTCCCTTAGCCGCTTCTCGTTGCATCGGAGTCAGTCTTCTAGCACATGCTATGATTGGTGGGCCTTTCAGTTCGATGAAATAATTCACCCCATACGTTGATGTTAATGGCATTGCTAGTGTAAGTCGCGTTAGATTTGGGATTTTTTTAAAGTTCAGTACTCTTCTATGTCTTATACAGCAGGTTATGCCTGCCTTCAATTGTAATGCCTGCTTCTCTTAACCCAACGATTTTATCGATTAGTAGAACTTTTCTTAAATCGATCATCAGGTTATAGTGATGACGAAGTTAGCTCCTAATATCGTGTGACTAGTTACCACGAATCTTCATTTTAGTGTTCTACGGAGAACAAGATGTAGTTCTAATATCTTCGCTTCGTATGTCTTGATGAGGGTGCCGTTGGCCGCGTATGGAGATGTTGCTTCATTATATACATCGCGGGTCACTGGCCAGGACTGAAATATCCACGCCGGTGTCGCAGAGGAGTCGAAGTCCTGATATCTGGTCCAATACGAAGAGACAGTGAGGGTAGAGTGGGACCTCGCAATCCCATAATAACTCCCTTGGAGTTTTCCGCCTTGTAGTCGGAGAAGACTGCATTTATAAGAGCGATTCCCAAATATGTTGTGCCAAAAGCAATATGTGTCATTTGTTTTGTCGTTAGTTCTGTTTCAGGTCATATTTCTTCCCTTTTATCTGTTTCTGTACGATGCGTCTTTATTGTTGCTTGACCTCTTGTGCAAATTTTTGACAGCGAATCCCGTTCGATAAGTATTATTTAATTTGTGATTTCTCTGCTCAAATGTTCAACTTGCTTCTGCAGAGCGATAAGGAGGTTTTCGCTAAAACTGGGGAAATTTACTCGCTAGAAATTGTCGACAGTGCAAGTTTCCGATTTATTATGATATTCTAGTATGTCGAAAAATTATTATTCATTTATTTTATTCCAGAAAAGGGAACCCGTTTTCACTTATTTAACTAGAACAGTTACCTCAACATTAAAAACATTAAACATTTTCATTATTTTCTTAATTGCTTCAGAAAGAACAACTTCTGAAGAAATGCACCTAACCTTCATTATTTTTTTTAATGTCGTCTCGATAAGAATTATATTAATCACCCCCGCCCCCCATATACGATGGATTGCTTTCCATTTTGTGTATGTACTCGTAAATTAACTAAATAACTATCATAACGTTTCCGCCGGTGGAGGCAGTGAGGACGGACTTCCAAACAGTTCGGTCTCGGCACATACTTCTTGCTTCATTCACCATCATCTCATACATTCTCTTTGACTTCTGACATGACCCGATTCAAGTCTTTGATTCACTTGATCGTGCCATATCTTCCTCAGGCGCCCCCAGCTTCTTATTCCACTCTCATTGACGTCATATATTCTCCTTACACTCCTTTCTTCATCCATTCGTTCTATATGGTATTTAAATTTATGTTGTAACGTTGTAACGTTGTCGTGTAAAGTTTGTGTGTACTCTTTAATTAATTCCCTGTTCGTATGTATGAGTTTATTATTTATTGTATATACTAGGTGAGATTGTTAGAATTGCTGTATTCGCATTCCACAGTAGATACATTTTTTTTCTCAAATATATACAAACAAGTTGCAAAATATTCATTGAAGGAAATCTGTTTCACGTCGAAGGGGAATTTGAAATTCAATTAATATTCCAGTATGTGTAAGAATGATAATTAGTTTTAGAGTGAATTAAAATTCCAAAGGCCATTATTTAATAATACTACTCTATTTGCGCGAATGCGCACATTTGCTTAATATGTTCATTTACCTTCAAATAATATAATTATTGGCGGCAGCTTCCGGGAAATATCTTACCACAAAATTAGCATGCTTCAAAAATGTAACAGTACTTTTATAAAATAGGACACTTTTTAAAATATTTAGACTTCATTTAAAGTTTTGTCAATTCTGACGACGAAGGACGAAATTCATAAAAATATAAGAAAAATGTTTTAAAAGCCATTTATGTGACATTTTTTGACTGGTATTTCACGTTTCCTGTCTATTCAATTTGGTAAAATCAATTTTCGTTTTCTTGGTGATTAAAAACAATATATTTTTATTTTTAGAAAAGGCGTGAATAAATATTTTTGCCCAGTAAACATTTAATTTATTTATATAATTCCATGTGACTAGAAATCATTGCAGTAATTTACTTTAGGCCTCCGGTAGTTATAATGGGTAATTATTACAATGCGCTGCAAGCAATGCGGTGTGTTTTAATGGCTTAAGAAGTATTTATAAGACCTGAGATATTTTTATGCACTTTTTAAGACCGCTTCGAAAATATCGTGGTTTCCATTACCGCAAAATCGAGCCAGATGTATTATAAACGAACCATATTTGTAACGATGCGGTAGTTGAATAGTCAATATTAAAATAAATTATGGAGAAAATCACATTTGACCAATATATCCCAACGGAAACATAGATTTTGGTTACCTCGAGAGTGTTTCCTCTTGGGGAAAGAATAACCTCGAATTTAATGTTTCAAAAGGGAAATCATGTCTGAATATATCTAAAAGGGATCGAAATGACAATCTAGTCTCTTTTAATGGAAGTTATCTCCCCAACAAGCCGTCCATTGATATGTTTGGTGTAACACTATAGTCAATTCAATGTTAGAACGACCTACGGACGCGCATGTCTCCCCGCCCCTTCACCCCGTCACTTTCTCCGTCACTTGTGTAGACGTTAACCCATTCACACCCACTATTTAAATAAATTAATTAATATTATTTAATTTTAATTACCCACTTACGCACAAAAAATTAACACGATTTACGATGACGGTGATAGTATTGCAATATACAATATTATATTTTATGTGGCAGTAGATTCATCAAATCGGCTAAGGAATTAATCCGAAGTTGAAAATATCATCATTGCCATTAAAAAAAACTATTATGACTCAGATGATTCACTCGAAACGTCAAAAGTCAACGAATCATCATTATTGTCCTCGAGTTCATCAACAATATTATCGACACTCCAAATTTTTTGTTATATGTCGAACAAAATTACCCCAATGCTCTGTCGTAACTTTTTCAATTCCTTCTTGCATGAGTGTTCTCACGTCACTTATCTTGAAGGAGGTATTGTTGACTTTTACGTGGTGTTTTACAATCGACCGCACTAATTTGATTGGGTTTAATTCGCAATTATAGGGAGGTAATCGGAGCACAGTTTTGTTTGCTTCGCTCGCAGTGACATTTACCACATACTTGTCATATATCCCCCTGTACGAGCTAGCAATCCGTAACAATTCCGCTTCGATCATTATCGTGTCAACATTTAGTTCCCCTTTTTCTTCAAGCCACTTAATAATGATTGTTTTAGCGTTAATCTGCCGAACGTCAAATACTCTCATTATATTAAAGATTATGTTAGAGTCTGTAATTAGAGGTAGCTTAAGGATTATTTTTATAACCGTTTTCTGTGCCTTTTGATTGAGTCTAGTGCAGATGAAGTACCACCTCCCCATGCTATGATACCATACTCAATAATAGATTTGACAGACCGCAAAATAAATCATTTTCAAGTGTTGTAAGTCGAGAAAGTTTAGTATGGTTCTGAAAAGGTGCATGGTTTTTCTTAATTTAGTTGCGATGATTTGGTATGAAGATTCCATTTGAGGTGTGGATCAATGGTGAGGCCGAGGTACCTCATCTGATTAGTGTGCTCAATGTAGGGGCACTTACAATATTCATTGGGATTCATACATGTGTGTATTTTAATAGAGAAATCGTCACGTGGTGTACCTGTAACATTTATGCTTGATGTGACATATTTAGTTTTCTCGGTGTTCATTTATTATGCAATTTTAAAAATTGGAATATCTTTTCATTTCAAGAACTGATGTTGGGGGCTGAAACCAGTTGCGTTAACCTAAATATAGTTCTTCAGATTACATGACGCCAGAACTCAGCGTGCGCCAGTTTTTTATGCGACATATAAACTGTTAAGACATGGTATGTATCAAATTTTCATAGATGAATGTCTACAATTTTATCTATGTAGTGTACAGACTTAGATTTAAACAAACTGTTATTTCACTGCTACTATACATCCACCCACTTGTGAGCTATATGTCTGGAAGTACGAGTATAGACAATAATAATATTAACAATGTGGATGTTACCCAAACCACTATGCATCCACCCACATGTGAGCTATATGTATGGAAGTATTGGCAACAATTTGGATGTTACCCAAACCACAAGTTGTTCCTAACAAACGAACTTTACAAACAGATTTTCTGTTTTTGTGTACATAGGTGTCTTGTTCGTGTGTATTTTATACTTCTAAACTTCTTATGTTAAATTTACCTCTGCTCAGTGCATTCTGAACAAATATAGATTCATACTGTTATTTCCCTACTCCATCCGCCTGGGAGCTATATGTATGGGAATACCGACAACAATATCGATGTAAATTAACCATCGACCCAAAAAGACCGATTGTTCCTTTTGGAAAGAGAAACTTTCGGCCGTTCGGCGCTCGTCGCATCGCCCGCCGCCCGTCGACAGTACGATAGCCCCGGCCCTGCGCTTGTCGCGGTAAAAACGAAACTTGCCTTGCAGATTGACTTGGTCACATGGAACTATGCCGCACTGAAGTCCAAATTGCAACTTTATTTGAACAAACAAGAGTTATCCACATTATATTGTCCCTTGGTGAGAAACGTTATTTCACAACATACAAAAAATACAGGGGAACCTGAAACAATTTTTTTTCAGTTCTAATGAAATATTTTGACAACGGGATCGGTATATCCTCAGAAACACAAATTTAAAAAAATATATTACAGTAGAAGTCTATTCACATCTACCGGCACCGTGCAGTGCAGGTACGTACGGTAGCAGGCACGTCACAGAAAGGGATATTCACATTGCACCATGCGTGAATGTGTTAATAGATAATGTAAGAAACTAATTTTGCTGTTTCTGCCACTTTACGGTAGTATCGCGAGCAATCGTAAAACTGATTCGAACTAGTTTGGAATGATAATATTTGGTTCTGGGTGAATAGCGACGTTTGTAATAATCTTCGAATGTTTTCGTTGTACTTTTATTAAGTTTCTCCTGACGGTTGTGAAAATAAAATCTGCACCTTATAAACCATTGACTAGACAAACAAAGGTAGTTTTGTAATATAAACTTTATAGATAATTTGAACTGGAAAAAATGAGCACAAATTCTACAACAGCACAGCTAAACAAAGTCAACTGGAATTTCTATAGGATCTGTTCAGAGAATACTGTCAGAAAGTAAATGTTTTCCGGAAAGACGTAAAAAATAAATACAAAATTTAAAAAATTATAGTTAGTTATTTTATAGTTATAGTTAGTATGGTGTGTTAAAATAAAAACAAAACGAATAGTTATCGAAACGTCATGCGTTTAAAAGGTAAATAATAATAATTCTTTACATCACTAAACTAGCAAGAATCTCTTTATTCTGGTTTTCCTGTACGGTTACATAGATATTTAAGTACTGCCATAAATTCTCCTTGACAAAAAGTGCCGATTGACACTTTTGTTTAAAACATCAACATAATTTTATTGTAACTTTTGTATTGTAACAAACTTGGTTCTGATTTTCAACGACACTCATATTCGTGAAAATAATCTTTCACATTTTTCTGCTAGTTTGAAGTAACTAAATTTGCATTTCAGCGTCAATTTTTAGGGATTTTCTTCCGAAACATAACTTATCATTTTGTAAAGATCTCCTTGAAGACTTCCATGATATTAAATCGTGTGAAATTTGATTGTACTTATTTCCAATATACAATGGGAAATTCTAGTGACAAATATTATGACTATCTAATCAATCGAATCATAAATATAATGATAAATAATCACACAACGATTCTGAATATATCAGTTTTTTTGCAATAAATATAAAACATTCCTACAATAAATAAAATGCTTTTGAATGATTTTAAAAGACTAACATTTCTAAGCAATACGGTTTCAGTTCAGACGTCGTGGAGATGGCCCGGGGCGCCACGCGGACGAGATTGATATATTTTATCTGACGGCATCTGATCCAAAATTCCCTGGCGATACTATAACTTTTGAGGGTGTAAAAAAAGCTTATGTTTTCATATGCATATACGTATTTATGATTTTTCGCTTTCTTTTTTAAAATACGATGAAATCTCAAATCTCAAAATGTCGTTTTAATTATTTCTTTGTTCGGAAAAGAGGGATATTGCCAATATTGCACATTGGTGTAAATATAATTACTATATTTAAGCACTTGTTTATATTACTCCGTTAAAATAACATCACTATCACTGGAGTTGATTAGTTTATATTATTTATTTACTTATATATATATATATATTACTCTCTATGCATCATAACCTTTTCCTGTCACTTGTTAAATTACTGTCGACCGAAACGGCCTAATGAACGTTGTTCTCATTTATAATACAAAATACAACAACATCCGCTCCTGTCACTGTCCCACTGTTCCACAGTTCAAATTCCTTATTCCTAATGCTACAGAATCGGCCTCCACACTATTAAGTATATAGCCACCTAAGCTGAGACCTCTCAGGACTTACGTCATGCGGGTTTATTAAAAAAAGTATGCCTGTATTGATCGGCTTTTTTAGATTTTTATGTATTCGTATTGTTGACCACCAAACTTTACGGTTCGGACCATTGTGCACCGACAGATTCTCTAAGTAGGCCCATTGTGCTGGTCCGAAAGGTGACTAATATGGAATGACAATCTAACATTTCAAGCACATGCACTTACAATCTTGTTCCTGATAACAATTTATTATACGTATGGTCTACCTGAGTGAGGACTTTGTGTGCGCTGTAAATACTATTACGAGTTGGAACACACTTATGATTTTTCATAGATATCAGCTATTCTGGCGGTAAATGTAGTTATTATAATAAGAAATTCCAGTCAAAAACATTATTATTATTTTTAAATATAGCTACAGTTTTGCCTTTTTAATTTTGTCTGGAAGGCAATGAGGAACTCCAGTGAAAATTTTAATGGATTTAAAAATATATATTCATATAGATCAGCGAACGCCGATTCTGAATATATTTTATTACATAAAATTATACGTTTAATTTATAAATCGTTATATAAAAGTGCATAAAAAATCATTGCATCGAAACACCTTGTTATGTTGGTATCATTGCATTTGGAACATCTGACGTCACGTGCGCATTCTGTTTTTGGATTAGTATGGAAATTTTTATTTTTCGATTTTGTTTTGTATTTAGAATATGTATTTTTGTAGTTTTGGCGAAATTTTAATTTAATTTGGGTGACTTTAAGCTCTATAATTGTTGTTCAATATAAAAAAAACTATTATTAATGAAAGAAATTGGAGTATTCACGAGGAAACCAATTATCAATACAGATATTATGATAATGTTAATACTCAATACTATTATTATTTTTTAAGTTAAAGTTTCTAAAAAGGTACATCATTTTCTTACTTATGTTTGGTTATGGTTTATCATGAATAGAATATACAATTATGTACAGTAGAGATCATCCTTGCTTTGACATTTGACATTCTAACCTCAAAAGTGATCAAAACCGACCGGCCATAGATTTGGAGCGTTTTGGCGGGCTTTGAAAAATTAAAACTTCAAAAATTATTTTAACTATGAAACAACTTTAGAAAAAAAATCTAAATATACTGGTATTTAACTGTCTAGGTTATATTGATTTAAAACAATGACAATAATAGGAGTAGAGTTCCTTATTACACTACATTTCAGATTACATCATTTTCCTGGATCTTTTAAAAAGAAGCTAAAAATATTTCAAAAAATCATATTGTTCATCTAAACAAAATTTCTCAAATAGTGAGGTGTCGTCATGAAATTGGTAGATCACTTTCTGTTTGGAATTTCTTGGTTAGGTTAGAACAACGTTGTTCATTTTATTTCTTTATTTGAAGGATTAAAGTCAACTAATAGCTGCTAATAATACAGTTATTACTGTGTACGAGATATGGAGCTTCGAAATATCTATTTATGTGCCAAAACAAAGACATGTTGCCGGATAGTTTGTTTCTTTAAGAAAAAACGAATAATAATTTTCAAACTCGGGCGAAGCCGGGTTTTAAATACTTGATATGAAAATCAGCTCCGCTTAAAATATGCAGGCTTTTCATTTAAATGTTAGAACAGTTGTTTGTCTTCACAAACGAATGTATTACAAATAATTAACTAATTTTTAGTAAACCTCAGTAAATTCACGAGAGTACGTGCTTGCTGATAAAAAACCAACATATCCATTAGTTGAAGGAACCAATTTTCCAATGCTCAAATCCATTCAGGGACTTTGCACAAACTATATAAAAAATATGACGAATTTAATATTAATTTGATTTTGTGACGCGTTTTCGTAGACGCTCTTATATAAAAAGGGGTCGATACATAACAGTTGTTAGACCTATCTCATATGTAATGAGATACCCCTTTCGATATGGTAGCGCGTGAAATCGATAGACAAGCGAAGCACCCGGGAGTAGGGTGAGAAGGCTCCCGCCTTGCGGCTCGGAGGGAACCGTTCAGTTAACACTCGTCAACCGAATAGTAATCATGGTTAGTTGGCTCTCTTAGTCGCTTCTGCGCTCCGGGTACAAATTGTTGGATTGTCCATACAAAATACAGTTTTTCAGTGCTAAGGAACATTACGGAAAATAATTTTAATTTTACTTTATTAATTTGGACAATTTCGAGGTAAGAAAATTAAATTTTTATAAAAATTGTTATTTATGTTTTTTTTTTTAATAATATATCCGTGTAAAAATAATTGTTATACATTTTGATCAAGTGAACAACATTTGAAAAAAAAGCAGATGTAGTAGCAGATTAATTCAAAATTATTAATAAAATACGTTAATAGTAATCAATTGAAATGTGACTAAGTACTACATTTTTATCAGATTAAATATTGTATTAAGTTCAACGTTCTTTTAAATGTTTCATGTTAGTTTAATCTAAATTATTTAGTGTACGTATGACCTTATTCATAGTTCCATTTTTAACAATAATACGAGTAGCTTAAAAGTAAACTGAAAAAGATTGATCTTAAATCAAAATGATAACATTTAATTAAGTGAACATTAATGCCCTGCTCGGTCACAACCTGTTTCACATAATTCCATAAGATATTATTTAAGAAACGAAACATATCTCTGTAAAAGAAGCGTAAGAAAACGGGTCTAGTTATATACTCTCAGCGTAGAATATGCATTCAATTTGGCTTTTGATGGATAACTCATTCGTTATATCTATGAATAATTCATGATTCAAACTTTGGGCTCGCTATCTCTTGTAAATGTAATTATATGGACCGCCTAATAATTACGGTAATTAACGATTCTTCAGGTTTTCTCTAGGAGAATTTGTTAAATGTTGATGCGTCAGGTGTGATTTCTATACCGTAATGTCAGGTAATTATGTCAGTTCAGCATTACAAATTCATTATTTGAAGTTACCTGTTTGTTCGTATAGTGTCATAAAGATAATAACTCCGGCGCAAGGGCGATAGCTCCGTACTGGTGGAATACTTGCTTCAAGCTATAATCAATGCTTCAATTCGATTCTAGAACCAGCCAACGTCGTACTCGCGACTTATCTCTGCTGCAATCTCCCGTTCCACACTTGAATCAATATTTTTTAGTAGTGAGTTCTATACTATCTATGTGAACGATATTTCGTGGAACTTTTGCTTTACTGTGATTCACTGATAGTTACCTACTAACCAGCTTTTCCCAGTTTTTAACAACGACAAAAAAAGGAAAAAAAGTTCTTGTGATTTGACGGCTAAAACGGTTTTTCAAAGTTTTTATAGTTTATAATGGAAATGAATTTGAAAAATAGAATTTCCAGACGGCAAAGTGTAAGCAAATTACATGAAGCCAAAGCTCACCGTTTGCGAGTTGTTTTAATGAGACATATGAACAGTGTTTCTACTTTATATTTAACATAATATGATCAATCATTAGGTGTAACCTGACAGCACTAAATGAATACACTCGTTAAAGTTGGCACGAGGTACGAATTACTATGATTGATCTCATGAATTATTACACTATTATCTTAACATGCATAATACGTAAATCTCAAAGTGTTTGATATTCAAAGTCTTTTGTTGCAGAAGTGATTAAATGCAATTTTTTATCTCTACCGCTTTGATTTTCAAACCCCACTTCGAAGTAAAAGAATAAAATCTCATCCATTGTATTAAATGAGCATTAAATAGAAAGCCACTACTGTCTTTTGTTCTAATATTTATGTAACATTAGTATGACGTGTTCGTGAGTCATCGCTAATTTGACAAAATAATAGTATACTCGTATATCGTCCCTCTTCGTTGCTTGAACTGAGGAATAAAAAAGCATTCAATTTTCACCCAGCATAGCCGCCTTTGGACTGATTTGACTTAAGGTATTGATTAAAGACGACAAATTGAGTAGTATTACATTCTATTTTGGGTTTATAACATCTCGCGGACTTACGTGGTGAGAATGCTTCCCACTCCCACGTCAGGCTTGAACATTATTGTTGACTTAACTGAAATGAATACTCCAAAGATGGCAGTGAAAGTTTGAAAGATTTGACTCATTTTATAGTCGGAAAGATTTTATAAAAATATTTAATAACCCTCATAAAACTTTTATTCAATCTGAATACCTACTTAAAACAATCATTTAATTTTTATGCATTTGGATATTAATAAATACGATTTTGTATATATGTAACCTCATTTAAATCATATATGTCAGTAAATATACGTAGCACTGATGTGATTTGCTGACAATTTCATTGCAGAGGTATTGATTTTCTTATTAGAAAAATGTAAAGTGAACGAATTCAGAGTTTTATCAACAGCCTTGGATGTAAATGACTTAACCCTTTGTCGTCTACGTCAACACGCGCGATATCAATACAAGTTTTATATGGTGTTCGAGTTCAACGTCACGCTAAGATAATTCCTAATTATTGTGTTGCAAAATTTATAATAATGTATTTTTTAATTAGTTTTAACACCTCGAGAACAAAAACATTTCCTTAAACAAGGTGATGTCAAAAAATATTATATAAATAGCTGTAAATTGTAATAAGAGTTAATATTCTTCAATCGCCTGATTTGGTTTCTTTATTTTTAGCGTTAATTAAATTTGTGGTTTACTAGCTCTACGACCATAATTGAATCTGAAAATATTTCAATAAATACCTCCGCTCACTCTTCGATACTGAAACCTGATGGTTTAGCGTACGAATGTGGTTAACACAGTAGATATTAACTCATGAACAAAATTGTCAATCGCTTTAGAACTTTCTGTAGATCACAAGATGAATAAACATATGCTGCTAATCAACGTATCGTTACAGTATTTTCTATATAATAAGAATAATTCATTTCCAATGCTAACATTTAAAAAACATATAATTAGCTATCGGTATGTAAACATTAAGGTTTTCAGAAAAATCATCTTGGGCATATTTTGATTAGATATATCAAAACCAAAATACTATACTTTACTATACATGTTTTATGTTCGACGTTATCAACAAATCGAGTTTCCTGCTTAACAATAGATGAAAAATTTATCGTGTTTAAATAATCGCATTCTTCAAGAGTTTACGAGTTTCTTTGATAAAAATTTATGTTATTTTGACATTCTACAATCTACATTATATTAACTTGATAAAGACCAATCAAGTATTTAATTGCCCTTCGAAGTGTTCCTGTGAAAAATTACAAGTTTTACTGAAAGATTAAGTAATTTATTTTATTTACTCATTTGAATACGTGATGTTATTACGATATATATATATCAATCTAGCATTCCTTCCAGACCTTCCTGAAAAATGTTCTTATTATAAATTATGTACATTACAAAATTTATTCTCAGTTAGGGTGTTTTCCAGAATTCCAAATATGACATCATCAAATGTAACATCGTCAAATGTAAAAAATAAAAAACAAAATGGTGATGGTTGATATTTTGATAATAATGTCACATTTGAATTTTTTTGAATCTCCCCGGTTTTCTAAGAACAATGTAGGATTTAATAACCCTTCTTAAGATAAGTTATATTACTAAAATATTGCTCAAAACACGGCTTGAAGGGTTGGCACGCGATTTGGGTGATTGATGGGGTTTCATTTGTACGTATTCCTAACACGAATATGTCCTATATCGTATTCTAACAGGGGTAGGTTGGGGCTAACTCGGGTGTAGCCCGCCCCAGACGGCCCATGACCACCGGGGATTATTATGAAATCACCCCGATGTATTATTAAACAATCACGTTTTTTGTAATCCGTTAAGTAAACCGTGTGGTTTAGTTGGGTTCAAATATTAGAAATTATGTCGTAATTAACATAGGTATTAGCAGCCTGTTTTGCTTGCGGAGTGGTAATGATGCTTTAAAAATGTTTCAATTCTACAAAATAATTTATATTTTCATATGAAGCGGTAACTTGGTGATGTGACATTATAATTTAAAAAATAAAACAATAACTTTGTTTACGTCACTTTTATTTATAATGATATAATAAAACACAAATAAAACTTATTTCCACTTTTATTTTATTTCACCGTAACCGGTTTCAGCTTGTTAAAGCCATCTTCACACTGGTAAAAATTAATCTTAATCTACGGTTTATATACACAACATATGGGGGAGGAGGGGTGGGGAGAGACTACAAGGGATTCATTCTATTAAATGGGTTTTCTTTATATTTGTTACTAAGTCGTGTTTGACTGCCGACTTACTAATTGTGTTGGTTATTCTCAGTAAGCTTTATTACCTCTTGTTTGTAGTTTTTGGGGAATACCTTACAAGTAATGTGGATTATTAACAACCTAATGTCGTTTTTGTACTTTCAATTCTTAATTAGACTCGTTATTTTAATTGTTATGGTATGGAATTTTTGATTGACATCTTTTCAGGAATAATTTTGTAAATAAAAGTGGAAATAAGTTTTATAAGTGTTTTAGTATATCATTATAATGGAATTCCACCATGTATTATCACTTTCAAAAATAGAAACTTTTATTTATACTTTAGCCGACCGGGTTTCGCTACTACCGTAGCTTCTTCAGGGCAGTATACAACTAAACTATGAACGAAGATGCACATGTGTTATAGATTGATACAAACAGGCGAGTGAAGGGCCAAGGGCGGGAGATCAGCAGGTATCTGCTGACCGGGAAGGGTGTGTAGTGTTTGTTTGTTGGGAATAATTTAAGGATTGGACTTTTATTTAAATTTATTTGATTATATATTACTATTAGTGTTTTTGGCTTTCCTTATTTCTAATGCTTCTAAGTTATCTAGTCGAATTCCGGTTCCATCTTTATGCAGTAAACTAGTGCCTGTATTTTTATTGAATGTGTGTTCTTTTTCTAAGAGATGGTTAGCAAATTCGGAGAACTCATTATTATTTAGACATCTTAAGTGTTCATAACGTTCTTAAGTAGGTACCTACTCGTGTTTTCCATTTTGAAAATATTCAACCCAAAAAAACCTTCTTCTTTTGAATATCCAATCTGTGGCTAACTAGAGTGTTATATCTATGGGCTAACCTAAATAAAACATGGCGCGTTCAATGTTTTTCATATTAATTTTAAAACGTTATAGCAACAGTTTTACACATCGGATTTCATTCAAACTACTTTCTAAACCTTCCATCTAAACATTTCAAATAAAAACAAACTGTGCTATTTTCAGCGACACTAATTCAGTAATTTTCGAGAACATCGAGGACAAACAAACAAACAAATTTACATTGATTTTTATATATATATTTAAGACCTACAACATTGTTGCACTCCCACGAGTTATAAATTCAACTCATTATGGGACTGTTCATTACTCCCACATATACAATATTAGGTTTTACAGAGTTTGCAATGTATATAAACATTTAAAAACAATATATATATATATATATATATTTATATATATATATACTATATATTTATTTATATATATAAACTACAAGAAAATAACATAAATAAATGTGCAGGCTTGAAACATACAGATACAACAGAAATACATTTAAAGGACGACTCTCAGAACGGAGTTGGTACTGATATTAAATGGTTTTTCAATTAGCATTTCGAGATTTGTCCGAAGCCCACACTTGTTATAGCCGGTGTAGGCAATGTATTCCAGTAATTGTCCTTGAATTTCAGAATTGCTATTGAATACATTCAAGCAGTTAATATCTATCAAATTTCTCCCTCAGGAAATAACAATGAAGATTGCAAGAAAACACAAAAATATAAAAATTACCCAAATACTTCATCAAAAGTGAATTGCTGTGCGCAATGATATCATTGAATTTTGTAAACTTATAATTAAGAAGAATGAAGCTGTTTATGAAATTTATAAATTTCATGTACATAGGTAATCATTCCGCACTTAATTTATTTCGAGTTTATTTTCCTCTGTCCTGACAATAACATTCATCTGAGCAGGTAATTTACTGTTTTTTGTTTCATTATGACTTTTTATTAATCGGCGTTGTTTCCTAAATACATCCCATTATCTTTCCAAATTCCGGTCGAAGGGTTCATAGTTCATATTGGTATAAATGCGTGCTTGGTATTTATCTAAAATAATTAGAAAGTAAAGGGTTTTATCTATTCCAATTTATCACACTTTATAACGATGGAGAAATTGCCGAGAGTGTTTCCACTATTTTTATTACCCGCCTTATGTAAATTACTCGTTTACCCTTCATTTCATGAGCAATATCATTATAGTATTTAATATTGCCACGCATTGCAAAAAAGGACAATTCCACGAGCAAACAAAAGAAAAATATTTTATTGTCGAAGTTGTTACGTATTAGTCTAGATACATGAAAGTGGACTTATTATTTTGCTGCCATTCGTATCTTGGTTCAGACAAAACTTCTTGTGAAATACTTGAAACGGTGTATAAAATGTAACATGCTACGTGGCTTATTTAACTAGAAGATTGAACCAATAAGATAAGCTGGTATGGTTGTGGATACAACGATAAATGATCGTGGCTCTGTACCTAAACGGGTACACCTATACAACTATATAATTATGTTTATAAAAGAGACAAAATAAGTTGTGTAACTTAACCAAAAAAGTCAGGTTTGTAATTTACCATTTGGTTTCTGTTTGCTTTCTAATACCGGTGGATGTAGTGCAAGGGTTCTCAAACTTTTCGAGGTTGGAAGCGACTTTTACCCCAGTTTTTCATGGTGATCGACTTTTAACAAGAATCTTCCAATAATTTTTTGCTACTGCTTTTTTCAGTTCCACGAAAATTCCACCATTAAAATAATGCGCTCCATTAACATAACATATAAGCACGAATCTAGGAAAACCGATTAGTTCTACGATCAGGATATTTTTTTTCATATATGATTGTAAATGCAAAATATGGACATAATAATTATTTTCAAAATTAATAATCGTAATTATTGAAATGGACCAAAATTTGCTCTGTGATCGACCGGTTGGGAATCATTGATCTAGTGACATTGTAACAACACTACGCGATCGCGAACGTTGTGCTTATTTTTCAAAATACGGCGCTTTATTAAAAACTACACACAAAATATTTTGTAAATTATATTGCATTAATTTGCGGAAAAGTTGTTTGTAGAGTGAAAAACACTTTTAGAACTTTACTTGTGATGCAGTCGGTCAAAATGACTTAAGATCTGAATAACAGGATTCGAAATATTTGGAATTATTTTGTGTGTTTTCACTTAATAATTTGTTTTATTTTGGTAATTTCCGATAGTGAAATTAACTAACCCTGGACGCGTTGAACAAAAAAGGCTTCTTATTAATTAAGGTTTTTATATTGACTGGTGGAGAATTTGATTTAAAAAAAACGGTAATTTCCAGGAAATTTTCAGGAATACATTTTATGGTAATGCTGAATTTATGTATTATTATACTTACTGCGAGACGTTTTTCATAAGTTTTCGTGGTGCTAGAACTTATAAATAGATCGTTTCTGATAACACGTTCAATTTTGTGCAAGAACTGCACTACCGTTGTTTTCTATAGATAACGTTCCAAGAGTTTAACAGGAATCATTAAGTCACCGGCTAGATACAAAGATAGCACGCCTGAACAAATTGACGATTTTGAAGAGTCACTAAACTAACCAAAGACTTTTGACTGATATAATATGTTTTCCTTCAGCCAGAACTAAGCAACTAACAAATAACGAAATTTTCAGGTAGGCCCTTAAGATATTTTAACTATAATAAATAATAATTTGAAATTATTCATAATTTTATTGACGTAAATTTGCTTTCGATTTTTTTTATTGCTAAAGTTACTTTATTACTTTTTAACATAAACCCGTTTTCAGCTTTTGTCAAACGGTGCCTGTGGATCACTTTCAGCAGACGGGCGTGAGATAGATTTTTGGAATAAAGAAACACCAAAAATCCAAAATTATTCGAACTTTTCAAGTTAATTCGTGTTGGTTGAATGGCAATGATACACCCGAAAGGGATTATTCAACAAGTCCTCGTCCCGAGCCAAACATACAATAAAATGAAAACATTTTTTAAATCCTGCCAAAGTAGTGTTTTTTAATGAACAATAAGGAAGTCTCTTTAAGAATAACGACAGTGAATAAAAGTCCCGGTATAAGGGATTGAACCACAAAAGGAAAGCTAATTGCAGACATTATTTAACTAGGGTTCATGATGATAAAATCAAAAATGTATGTTATTATTTAGTTTATCGGTGCCAAAATGAAATAAAGATGGTATAAATAGTTGAGGCTGTCATATAACCTACTAGTTTTAATTTAAAATGAACTATTATTTAACTACAATATATCAATATTCTAATTTCATCGCCGGATTTACTTTATAAATCTTTCGTCTTTGACTTGCGTTCTCCCACATCTCGCTGTGCAATACGGTTCACGCAATATTTTTGAATAACCAATTATAATTTCAAATCATTCGAAATTAATCGACTATTTCATAAGTTTCGAATTTCACAAATATAGAAATTTGCGTGAACCTCCAGCAATCGAATTTTCTTTTTACGTGAACTGCTTCACATCAAAACCACCTAAGCTCCAAGGCCGAGACAGTGAACAAATTAGCCTTTTAACTTCTATGAAATACATGAGAAAAATGTCTATGTTTTCTTAATATTTTTATTTTATTTATAAAAAAATATTTAAAAATGTTTCATTAAAAATTATTATTAAACGCTTAAAAACATTTAAAATTTTACGAAGTTCTCATAGCAGTAAAGGAACTGATTTCGTTCAGTGTCCCGGCTTTGAGATTTAAGTGTTTTTGGTTTCAGTAGGTAGGCTGTCTAATACTTTTGTTTTTAAATAGAACTAATGCACGGGTGAAGGTCGTGTAGTATATGAAAACACTAACCTTCATTCGTATGTACCTGTAACTTTAGGGACAAGTGATAAAGTACCTACCTATAATATATTTATCCTACCAAAGTACCCACATTAAACATTTTTAAACCCTGTATTTGATATGATTGTGTAAGTGTAATTAATTTATACGTTCGTAAAATTTTAAATTAAAAATAACACTTTTCCAAGTTCAGAGGATATTTTCCTAGATCATCGTTTTATTTATTTGATTTCTAAATTCATTTACATAATATGTTTTATTATTTTATATTTTAAATAAATCGAATTATTTTTATGGTGTAGTTTTCGTGAATTGTGTGGATTCACGCGATTACGAGTACTCGCATTCCATAATATTATATTTTAGTTTATTATAACATCAAGGATTGTTAGGTTAGGTTAGGTAAGGTTAGGTGAGAACACTTCACTTTCGGTACACTGTACCTTACGTACAGTATTTTTACTATTCCACACGTTTTTTTTCTTTTTCTAACTTGTTTCTTCTTGTGTTTTATTTTATGCTAAGAACCCAAATTTTTCATTAACATTCATGTTGATTGAAGTATCATATTATAGTGCAAATAATGGCTAAAAAATAAACTTTTTGGACCAAACGCCCTTTGAATCTAGCGTTCTAAGACGATACTTTTCTTCATCCACTTTCCATATGGATTGTCTTTTTCTATGGAATTTTCTATAGAATTTTCCATAGAAAAATACAGGCCATGAGCAATCTGGATGAAAAAAAGTATCGTGTAAGAACGTCTTAAGAGATGCGTTGTGAATAATGCAATTAATTTTTATAATTTTTATTTTATTGGCACCACTATTTTCACTTATAAACGTTCCATTTGTTTTTGCGGCCATGATCTTAAACATAAAAAGTACGCAACAGTGATGGGGCGTACACACCTTTGCGCGTGAGGATTGAATACAATTTGGCGCTGGGTATTCAGTACCTGTACCTCTCATTGTCCGCAGTGCCCAGAGCGCAGATGTACCTTCTCTCGACGCCATCATCGAGAGATGGTATCCGTGTCAGTGCGCAAGTGGCACGCTATATAATTGGAAGATGTAGGCTCCCCTGCCAGGGCAAAACTTTCAAAAGTTAAGCTCTTTTTATTTGCATAACCGCGATAGGCCCAACATCGCAGCCGAAATCGAGAGCCGGTGTAGATAGGTACCTCAACTCCTGCAAACTAACGTGAACTTATCGATGCCATTATCAAAAGTTTGATTTAATTTTGAGAAATTAATAAGGCACATTCAATATTACAAATTTGTCAATACCACAGACATGTTTATTACCTAGCAATTCGAATCGACTGGTGTAAATTGATATCCTCGACATCAACCATCATTTATCATAATACAACATACTGAACACACTGTCAAATATATTTGACTAGCATCAGAATCTCACAATTAATTTCTTATATATATTCGTAAAGGTAGAATTGGAAAAACTCTTCTAATCAATTATTAATACATATATAAATTGTATGAGAACGCATCCGACAAACTTTAACTAGTGATTTGTGAACTTATTTCAAGTTAAAAATATAGATGACGTTTGGTTTCCGGTAGTTTTTTTTCAAATTCAAACAAAAAAAAAACTTTCACATGTTGTCACTGGTCACTCGCCGAGTAACCGACAAACCCCCAACCCAATAATCACTGTCCTGTAAAAAGTCACCGTTTCTGACCATCTACATTTTTTACTCCAAATAAACTCACGGATCACTGGTTAAAGTTATATGAACTGTAGAAATAGGATCACTGGTTAAAGTTATATGAACTGTAGAAATAGGATCACTGGTTAAAGTAATATGAACTGTAGAAATAAATTTGACTCGAACCACATATTGTCACATCAGTAAAATAATTTACTAAATATTACATTCCAGTCGAACAGTTTGTTGTCATGGAAAATACGAGGTGTGTTCAAAAGAAAGGGTGAATTTTAAATTTTCGCGGGCTGTGTACATTCGATTATCGTTATTTTTTTGTTAAGTTAGTCACGTTTTTGGGTGTTCTTCGATTTTTTATTTAGGTTCGTTTTCTGAGGCATCATCAGTCCGATTGTAGTGAAATTTTAGATTTGCTTTGTATTCTATATTCTTATCAGCATTTCTTCAAAAAATCCAAAAAATCGATGTTTTTAGATTTTTTACAAAAACTTTTTTTAGCAAAAAATAGAAGAAAATACAAAACGTGACTAACCTTTCCAGTTGTCAAAAACAAACCACCGATCCAAAATGACTGATAATGCTAACATATGATAAACATATGTGTACCAACATAACAAAAAAAAAATCGATAATCGAATGTACACAGCCCGCGAAAATTCAAAATTCACCTTTTCTTTTGAACACACCTCGTATACCGCATAATGTGAGAAGAGTGTATATGGAGGCTTCTGGTAATTGAATGAACAGTTTTTGCGGATGAAATGTGTACTACGGCAGTTTTCTCTCCTCCTAGTCTAGCCTACTACTCAGAGTGAGATTTTCTCACGTGAATAAATCTTTTGTATCAACGCATGGTGCCTTATGTATCGTGTAGTTATCTTTTTTTCATTCAGCTCGTGTGTACATTTCCCACAGGCTTATGAGAAGCAACTTAAGCCGAATTTAATGGCCCCCTGTTCTACGTAAAATATTATTTGATACTCTTACTTGGCGTTTTTAATGTTAAAAAAATTACAAAATACTTCATAATAATCAAACAATTTGAAATATAAAATACAAATACATTTTTCATCGTTGTCATATTTCTTGAAAATATTTAAGAAACTTTTTTTCGTGATTGGCCCATCCTGTGTTCGTATGCGAAAATTCTATAAAAACATTGTAGGACAGCTGATGACGAAGTTGAATTGGCTAGCCAGTGCAGTGTGGACAAAAATTGTATATTTTGATAGAAAAGAGTCACTTATTAATGAAATAAATCAATCACTTTGTTTACAACCACGATTTTTTTTTAAAAAAGAGCGACTGGTTTCGCTGAACACAAGCATCATCAGTGTACAAAATGAAATTGAAAACACTTTACTTTTGTACCCCGTTTTATTTCACATCAATTATGCTTCTGCGGTTTTTATCCGCATGTCGTTAAATGGTATCATTATTTCAATTGGGATTAAACTGACTCCTAACTTCTTCCAAAATGAAATTGAAAACACTTTACTTTTGTACCCCGTTTTATTTCACATCAATTATGCTTCTGCGGTTTTTATCCGCATGTCGTTAAATGATATCATTATTTCAATTGGGATTAAACTGACTCCTAACTTCTTCCAAAATGAAATTGAAAACACTTTACTTTTGTACCCCGTTTTATTTCACATCAATTATGCTTCTGCGGTTTTTATCCGCATGTCGTTAAATGATATCATTATTTCAATTGGGATTAAACTGACTCCTAACTTCTTCCAAAATGAAATTGAAAACACTTTACTTTTGTACCCCGTTTTATTTCACATCAATTATGCTTCTGCGGTTTTTATCCGCATGTCGTTAAATGATATCATTATTTCAATTAGGATTAAACTGACTCCTAACTTCTTCCAAAATGAAATTGAAAACACTTTACTTTTGTACCCCGTTTTATTTCACATCAATTATGCTTCTGCGGTTTTTATCCGCATGTCGTTAAATGATATCATTATTTCAATTGGGATTAAACTGACTCCTAACTTCTTCCAAAATGAAATTGAAAACACTTTACTTTTGTACCCCGTTTTATTTCACATCAATTATGCTTCTGCGGTTTTTATCCGCATGTCGTTAAATGATATCATTATTTCAATTGGGATTAAACTGACTCCTAACTTCTTCCAATTCGTAATCGGCTATCTCGATAGCTTGCGAATTAAAATCATATTTTTAATTTATATACTGTTTATGGTTTGCATAGAAATGTCATTTAATTTTTATGTCTATGGTAATACTTGATATTTGCACATCGACTTTAATGGAGTTCAATATGATTCTTTTTAAATATTACTCAAATTAAATTCGTGAATTTGGTAACGTAAATCTTTTTTTTTAATTTCGCACGTATCTTCTTTACAGGACCAATTTAGAATCTAATATGCATAAATACCTCATCGCGTCAGTTAAACGTTTTTTATTCAAGACATCACAGAAGTAAAATGGTGAATAATTTTATATTTAATATTTTTATTGTTTAATAAATATGTAAATTAAATATATTATTATTAAAGATATTGGGAAAATAATTGCGTAAATTCGACGACCTTTATAATTTTATGTACGCATTTTTATCATTGTGGTGTTTGTGAGCAACGCACAAAAGTCCCCTTTCTTGAAGCACGTGCGACTAAGATGCCCTCTATTGGGATAAAGTAAGATAAACTTTCTGTTATATACACGACTTATTTTATATCTATTTACGTAAATCACACAGACAGTAGGTTCATTATTTATGTATATTTTAGAGACAATGGAATAATAACAATAACCACGGTTATGTATCTACATTAGTATAAGTATAATGACAGTGAGTAGGTTGTATAGCGATTTAACGATTCCGTAATGCGATTACAATACAAGGTGGAAATGTGACATTAATGTTATATATTTAAAACGGGTGGAAATGTTGTGCTCCTGTAATAAATATTATTTCAAATGGACAATATCGCTAATACCGGTATGTGTATTGCCTAGCCTATCAACTCTACGTGATTTTTTTTTTTTTATTGTATAATATTAATTATATACAGTGGGAACTTATACCCGCTAAGCCACTGCAAGTAGCTTGTCAGCAGGAGTTTATTTCAACAATATAATATAATACAACAATAAATTACAATCATCATACAAATGTAGGGCAAAATTATTATATTTAGGCGCATGCATCTTGTGCTGTACATAAGTTGAGAAAAAAAATTAAAGAGAAAAAATAATGGTAAAAGCATTACAGATTTGTTATTGAGATACTAGAGTCCAATTTTATAACACCGATTTAAATAATATTATAAAAATGTCAATATCATAAAAAATATCAAAATTATAAAAGTAATGATTGTAAAAGTAATGTAAAAGTAATGATAATTAATAAATGTAATGATTGATGTAAAATAGGTTTTTATACATATTTTAATATATAGGTATTTACAAATGTACTAATTAAACGATCAAATTCGTCATTACATCGTAAAAAAAATACCTGTCTTTTGGGATGTTCTTTTTTCCATTTAATAATATAAGTACATTCTTATTATTCTTTTTCTTCTTCGTATGGTGGAGAAGAATTAGTGGAGGTAATAGTGGGATGCTGAGACTATTCAGCCAGTCGACGGCACCGGGAGTCACTTGGTTCAGCACAGATGTGCCATAGGGATGAGGGGGAAATTCTTCTACGATTTGTTCTGTTGTTTGAATATGTCCACGTTCACAAAGATCGGAATCATTTTGGCCCCATTTATGCATCATATACGCACAACGCCTGTGACTGCACCGGATGCGGTTTAATGAGGTCCACGTCTTCCGAGGAAGTAAGCACCCTGGCAATTTATTAGTACGGTCGACAACAAGGTGCTTGTTTTTCACGTGATAAATGCAGTCTTTCGCCTTCAGTTCAAAAAGGTTTCCTGGATATCAGGCGGCTGGCCGGGAGGTTTGCAAGGTCATCTTGAAGAGGAATGTTACCATTCACGGCCTTTTTGCATCCCCCGGGGGTTGCTGTCTCTCATCTTACACGACGGTGCGAAATTTGAGAGGATCCTTGTAGAGGGGTGGAAAAAAGTGCTCCACTCAACGCGCGCATAGCAGTATTTAGTTGCACAACGATCTTCTGTGTGACAGGACTTCTAGCCCATACTGGAGCGCAATATTCTGCTACCGAGTAGACAAAGGATGAATCGCAACTCCAGCTAGTTTTCTTATGATATTTATGCGAGTCCTGGTCTTCTTGCTAACTTTTTCTGGGTGAGAGCTATACATCAAGCTTCTGTCCAGTGTTACACCGAGATACCGAAGAGTACTTTCACGAGTAATGGTATCTCTTTCAAACTGTACATTAAGCGTGGCACTTGTACGCGACTTACTTAGGTAGAAGGCAGCTGTAATTGGTTTTGTGGAAGTATTGTTCCATGACAGTTAGAGACCGAGAGGTCCTGAGTTCGAGTCCCAGATGCGACTGTTACCCTTCTTTCTGTGTGTTTTCTGTTTCATATTTCATTTGAGATTGGTTAATATTATCGTCAATGATTAAATAAACATTACAATGAGGTTTATAAGCTTAAAAAAGTTTTTTTTTTCAATAGAAATTGAATTAATAGTAACATCTCCAAATAATACAATTACCTCATTTTAACCGATCATGCTTTTAATAAAGATTCAAGGGTTCAAATTCTTCACCTTAAAAATATAGGCAAAAAATTAGATAACTTAAAAGCACTGGAAATTATAAAATCCTTAAATATTTATTCCAGTACATTGAATAAGCAAGAAAATTGATCATATATTTTTTAGATATTTTTCCAGATAATCGCTTTGTTCCTCCAGAAAACCCCTTTATTACCCCCTTCCCTTTGGTCGGCTCCCACTCCAAAACCTAAATATTCATATAAATCTCTCATTATTTTGTATGTTAGTTTAGTTTTAATATATTTCTGACGAAAGAAGGGTACTTCCGAAACCGGTCGATTATTATATTAAATTGAAGTGGTTCAAAACAAATGTATGCCTTTATATTATAATAATATAATTCTCCGAAATCCCATCACAAGTTCAATCAATAATTGGTACAAAATTCGCAACAAATGTAAAAATAAAAATACATATTTGGAAATGAGAAAAAAATTAGTTATTCATAAGTGGTTGCCACAATATTTCTTCTTTGGTCACATCGCCGTGAAACGAAGGTCTAGTCATTATACCATAAAGTATCCCAATTAGTAATGAACATGAAATAACCCATCATTGAATTATGTCAGCATTTTATTATTCATTTGTCAGCTACAACAGCTGTCGTATTACTTTTTGCACTCAGAACTAGCTTTACGAATATCTTTTGATATTTACGTAATATAATTAGGCGATTAATTAAATTTTGATTAAGAGGTTTCTTTCTTACACATATTAAAAAAAATAAAAAGGAGTTTTTAAAGTTTAAAAAAAAACTCAATAAGAAACCACTCAACTGCACTTAAAACACCTGACCTAATAATTATTTTTATTTTTTTCATCAATTTAATATAATGTAATTTAATATTTTGTAAATCAAATCCTCAGCACGGGAAATCCCAGTGAAGATGTCATTATTTATTATTTTGTTATAAAAAAAGATAATAAAACATTAGTATTATTATTATTATTATTGTTATTATTATTATTATTATTATTATTATTATTATTATTATTATTATTATTATTATTATTATTGTTATTATTATTATTATTATTATTATTATTATTATTATTATTATTATTATTATTATTATTATTATTATTACTATTATTACTATTATTATTATTATTATTATTACTATTATTACTATTATTACTATTATTATCATTATTATTATTATTATTATTATTATTAGAGGAAAGGAAGCGTATTTGGAATACTGTTGGTAATTCGGAATACCGTCTTATCTTCGGTTCGGGTCGCGGAATCTATCGGTAATAATTATAACTATTGAAAGTCGAAGCTGTGAGCCTTGATTTTGGCCGGAATAATAGTTCTCCTGTGTCTGCGGATGAATGCTGACGTGTTTTGTGAAGTTGCTCCTATCAAAACTTTTTCGGTGAGTTTTTAATCCAATATAATCACCCCATATTCCAAACTATTTTATAACATTACAAATGAAATCACTTCAGAAAGAGTTTTATTTTTATCGTATGGCTTTCGTTTTTGCATTTTTTAATACGTTGACATGTGATATAAGAAAGATCTTTTAGGGTATATGTTGCTAATGCGGAATACGGAATGTGATGCAAAATCGGAATAGTATTCCAAATTATATTCATTTTTTTTAAGTACTTTTATTTAATTTTACAGAGATGTCGTCATCAAATTTGTACCAGAAAAGGAAGAAGTGGGATTCGAATGATATGTGTGAAGCCATTACTGCTGTTCGCAATAAAAAAATGGGATATTTGATGGCAGCTAAACACTTTAAAGTCCCGCGTACTACTTTGTTTCGACTCGTATCTGAAAAAGATGCGGACTCTTTGACTTTAACCTCAAAGAAAATTGGCCGAAAACCAGTTTTTAGTGCAGAGTTCGAAAAACAATTGGTAGACTACGCCCTTGTAATGGAAAAAAAGTTCTATGGTCTAACACAAATGGATATCCGACGATTGTCTTATCAAGTGGCTGTTAAAAATAATCATCCAACTCCTTTTAAATCGGGAATTGCTGGCAGATACTGGTTGAAAGGCTTCCTAAATAGACACAAAAATGTGTTATCTATGAGAAAACCTACAGGAACCTCGTTTGCAAGAGCCATCGGTTTTACCAAAGAAAAATTGGACACATTTTACGACATACTAGAAAATGTGTATTCAGAAAAAAACTACCCCGCCGACCGTATATTCAACGTAGATGAATCAGGACTATCTATCGTTCAAAGTAAAATCCCGAAAATCATTGGACGCCGTGGTAAAAAACAAATCGGTGCACTAACTTCGGCTGAACGAGGGTCTCTTATAACTATTGTGGTTTGTATGAGCGCATCAGGCATATATGTGCCTCCAATGATAATTTTCCCCGCAAAAATATGAATCTACAGCTCATGAAAGGAGCCCCGGCTGGATCTGTTGGAGTATGTCATCCATCTGGGTGGATACAAACTCACCTATTTACCCAATGGTTTTTACATTTCATGGAGAAAACTAAACCAAGCGAGAGCTCTCCGGTTTTGTTAATCTTGGATGGTCATTATAGCCATACAAAAAACGTGGAGATTGTAGATTTGGCTAGAGCGAATCACGTCTCCATAATATCACTCCCTCCTCACTGCACACACAAAATTCAGCCCCTCGACAGGTCATTCATGAGTCCTCTGAAGGCCTATTAGAGCGAAGAAATTCGTATGTGGCTACGTAATAACGCACGAGCTTTGTCAGTATATGACATAACGAAGTTATTTGGAAATGCTTATCGCAAATGCCAAACCGGAGAGATTGCAGCAAATGGATTCAAAGTTAGTGGAATCTATCCCTTCAACCGGCATATTTTTAGCGATGCTGACTTTCTTGCTGCAGAAATTGAAGAGTCTGAAGTCCAGCATTGTGCAGAAGCGTCAACAATACCCATGATGAAAGTTGAAGCACGTCCATTAGCTTTAATGGAAAGTCCACCCGAAGAACAAAGTCCTTCCTTGGTCGCGATTGAACCCCAGCCGTCGACTTCGCGTGGAAGACCCAATCGCACTATCATTACCCCATTTGATGTTTCCCCGATTCCGCAAACTAGGAAAAAAACATCCAATAGAGGGCGTAAATCAGCGGTTTCAACCGTTATATCAAGTTCTCCATACAAGAAGCAACTAATAGATGAACAGGAAAAGAGGACTGCCAAGAACAAGCCCAAGGGTACAAAAAATTCCAAAAAGAAAAAAACGACAGATATTGCTACTGACTCGGATTCTTCTGCATCGGAAGTAATTGATGACAGTTCCTCTTCTGATATAGTCATCCCTCCTGGAACTAATAAACCAAACGATGAAGACGCAGTGTGCTTTTTCTGCAATGGTCCTTTCAGTCAGGATGTAAGGGGAGAACTTTGGGTCAAGTGCCTAATGTGCAACCTCTGGGTACACAATGAATGTGCCGGATGCGAAACAGAAGAGTATGTATGTGATTAGTGCAAATAATTAACAAGACACTATTATATTCTGAAATATTAAAAGTGAATATAATTTGGAATATACTATTCCGAATTACATGCACTTTTAAAAAAACGCATTTTTTCTCATTCTTTAATTTTTTATTTTTTAAAAGCACTGTAATATTTTTTTTTAATTTCTGTTCTCGTTTCCTAATAAACTATTAGTTTCTTAACATTTAAATCGACTTTTATTCGTAAAAACATTTTTATCTTATTTTCTGCACCCTAAAATGTAAATGGTATTCCGAATATGCTTCCTTTCCTCTATTATTATTATTGTTATTATTATTATTATTATTATTATTATTATTATTATTATTATTATTATTATTAGTATTATTAGTATTATTATTATTATTATTATTATTATTATTATTATTATTATTATTATTATTAT
>JAHDVE020011182.1:0-28225 GCA_022606495.2 Halesus radiatus
CTAAGACCGATCACCAACGTTAAATTGGTGACCCCGACAAAAACGAATAATTCATAACGACCGGATCGCAGGAGTAGGATGGTGAATCCTGAGGTTACTTTCCCTGGTAAGTACATTTTTCCTTAATTAATAAATAACTGTGCATAAGAATATTTAGAATTTTTTTTTTGAAAAAACCTCAGTAATTTTAATAAAATACCTCGTGAAATAATCACGTGCAATTGGTAAATGCTATGATGTCGAATAATAAAGTAATCCATGATTAACCTTGCAATCCGCAAATATGCCTAGATTTGTATTGAAAAATAAGAATTTATTATTACTCAGAATTGGTTTTATCACATTATTTGTCACGTTCCTAAAGGAATAAACTTAAATTCTATACATCATCAGCTCTAACAGCTTACAGGCGCTAAGAATAAAAACATATCTTTACAATGCCTAAAATTTCATGTATTAATGAAAATAGTGACACAATTAATATTATTCCTCAATTCATGATTGCAATAAAAACTAATCTCTTTGTTACAATCTATTCCAGCGATATACAAAAGAAGAATCGTCGATTCAAGCGGCGGAACTATCGTCGGATCTGACCCAAAACATTCAAGGAAAGGCGAATCAGACCCGATCCCACAGCTGAGACGAGATGATTGCCTTCTAACACGTAAATGTTTAAAAAAGTAAAAATTTTTAATTAATAACTTCATGGTGAAAATCAAGATTTCATTTTTTTTTTAGAGTATTATTTACAAAATAATGTTACAATTTATTTTGTTTCAAAAGTGTTACAATTCAAAGGTGTTCCGTAAAAGCATACAATGCAACGCAAATAATGTTACAATTTATTTTGTTTCAAAAGTGTTACAATTCAACTGTGTTCCATAAAAGCATACAATGCAACGCAAATAATGTTACAATTATTTTGTTCCAACTTTCAAAATTTCAAATAATTTTAGAATCCATTTGTTTGAACATTAGTTTCTTTCAAACTTTTCATTATTTTCTATGAAAAGATTTTAACCATTTTACATTTCTTACAACCTTTTGAGATTTTAAATTTTTAAAGTGATATATGGATTACAGATTTTAAAATGCAATTATTCTAACATACATCCTAACCTTGACAAATTTAAATATTATCTTGCCATATTTGCCATACTTTTTGCCATATTTAATGCATAAAACTCTGACGGAATTATGTAATGACCACTCGTGAAGAAAAACCCAACGAAGAATCAAGTACAACAAATCTCATCGTAATTCCAAAAGAAGACATCGGCAAATTGAAGATGGAAGAACACAATGCACCGACGTCAGACGTTCAGCAGGTTTCTGTACGTTTACCACCCTGTTGGCGGTCCAACATCACGCTTTGGTTCGCTCAGGCGGAGGCTCAGTTCGTTAATTCACGGATAAAGGAAGATTTTACTAAATACAACATCATAATTGCTGCACTCGACCAAGATACCCTACAGTGCGTTAGTGACATCGTAACAAATCCTCCCGTACAAGAAAAATACGCACGTATCAAAACGGCACTCATCGAACGACTACAGGACTCGGAAGAAAAACGCCTTACTCGACTCCTCACTGGCATCCAGTTAGAAGACAGGAAACCAACAGGTCTACTCCGACATATGATGGAGTTGGCTGGACCGTCTTTAGCAAAGAGTGCAATCGTAAAAACATTATGGCTGCAGCGACTTCCACAACATATCCAAGCGATCCTATCCGCGCTGCCAGACAACGACCTCAATCAACTTGCTTCTGCGGCAGATAAAATCGTCGACGTCTATAATTCGAACGAATGTGCTGCAGTCGAAAGAAACGAAAGGCCAGGATCCTCAAGACAGGAAGACAACTCGGTACTGCTGGACCTTCAAAAACAAGTACTCCAGCTCACCTTGGAATTGAAGCAACTGAAGGCATCGCAGGTCAATCCACAACCTGATTTTCACAGACGGGGTAGGCAGAATTTTCAAAATCATCATTATCAATCCCCATCAAGACAAAATCCACCTAGACGTTCAAGATCAGGATCACAGGGGAGATCTCCGAACAGAAATCCCAATGGATATTGCCATTGGCATAATAAATTTGGAAAAAAAGCATACAGATGCTGCGAACCGTGCTCCTTTCCCAAAAAATGCACACGGAAACGACGAAAGAATCCCACAGTAGGGACATGTGAGATTCCTACAAACACTTGTCGTCTCTTTATATTTGACTGTGAAACACGTCAAAAATTTCTTGTAGACACCGGCGCTGATGTATCCGTCATTCCTAGACATTCCATCCAGAACAGGAAGTTTGTCACTTTTGATAACTGCCCAACTACTTTATACAGCGCAAACGGTACTAAAATCAAAACTTACGGCACAAAAATTCTAGATTTGAACCTTGGCCTACGCAGAACCATGAAGTGGAGATTTATAGTTGCAGATGTATCAAGAGCTATACTCGGAGCCGATTTCCTGCACAACTTCAACCTTACAGTTAATCTAAAAAAGGCTGTAATATCAGACCAGTCCACCGGATTATACATCAACGGCACGACGTACAAAGGAATATCCACGGGAATCTCAACGATTTCAGATACTTCGAAGTACCGGGATATTCTTAACAAGTATCCAAGTCTGACGCGCCTGACCATGAATACTAACGAAACCAAGAAACATACGGTGACTCATTTTATCGAAACCAGAGGCCCTCCTGTGACTGAACGTGCACGCAGGTTGGCACCAGCCCTACTAGAAGCAGCCAAACGTGAATTTAAATTTTTAATCGAACAAGGTATATGCAGACCTTCCAAGAGCAACTGGGCCAGTCCATTGCACATGGTGAAGAAACCCAATGGAGAATGGCGCCCTTGTGGGGGACTATAGACGCCTAAACGCGAAAACAATACCGGACAAATATCCAATTCCCCAGCTCCACGACTTTGCCCACAAACTATCTAAGGCAAAGATTTTTTCAACTATAGACTTGGCGCGGGCGTACCACCAGATACCCGTAGAACCAGATGATATTCCAAAAACGGCCATCATCACACCGTTTGGATTGTATGAATTTACGTCTATGCAATTTGGTTTATCCAACGCAGCACAAAGTTTCCAGCGCTTTATGCACGCTATCACCAGAGATCTAGATTTTTGCTTTGTGTACCTGGATGACATATTGATCGCTTCAGCAAATGAAGAAGAACACCAGAGGCATTTAAACACATTGTTAAAACGTCTAGCTGACAACGGACTAGTTATTAACATGCAAAAATGTAAATTTGGTGAAACTACTGTGAACTTTCTGGGACATACTATTAATCAAACGGGCATGACTCCCATCAAAGAAAAAGTTAAAGCTATAACAGAATTTCCGCTACCTAAAACTGCGAAAGGTCTACGTCGCTTTTTAGGTCTGTTAAACTACTACCGAAAGTTCCTACCTAAAGCTATCGAAACTCAAGCTAAGTTGTTCGATTGCATCGCTGGATACAAGAAAAACGATAAGAGAACACTTACATGGAACGTTGAATTAACGAAGGCTTTCAATGACTGTAAAAATCACCTAGCTAATGCCGCGCTGCTAGCTCACCCGAAGTCCGATGCGAAGATCGCTATAATGGTAGACGCTAGTGACATAGCAATTGGAGCGTCTTTACAACAGTCCAACGGCGACACATGGGAACCACTTGGATTTTTTTCTAAAAAATTCACACCAGCTCAGCGGAATTACAGTACATTCGACCGCGAACTAACAGGTGTATATGAAGCCGTGAAGAACTTTCGCAACAACGTTGAAGGACGTAATTTTATATTGTACACGGATCACAAGCCAATCACCTTTGCCTTTAGCAAGAAACGAGCCTCTAGCTCTCCACGTCAAGAAAGACAGTTGGATTACATTGCACAGTTCTCAACTGATATTAGACACATCTCTGGACTCCAGAATATAGTAGCTAACACACTATCTCGCATTGAAGAGATAAACTGTCCTACTACAATTGACTATGGGAAGATGGCAGAAGCGCAGTGTCAAAACGACGAAATTATTAAGGCCAAAGATGACACCGGCCTCTCCCTGCGTCAAATGGTGATACCCGGCACTGACAGATCACTATGGTGTGACATATCAACTGGCCATGTCAGACCTTTTGTTCCAGCTTCCATGCGAACAGAGGTAATTAGAAGTATTCACAATGTCTGTCACCCAGGCATTCTAGGGACAACGAAGACAATTAAATTGAGGTTTGTTTGGCCCAACATGGCGAAAGATATAAAAAACTTCGTAAAACAATGTATCCCTTGCCAGAAAGCGAAAGTCACACAACATACAACAGCTCCACTATCGACATACGTTTTACCAGAAGACCGCTTCCGCAATCTCCATATTGATTTAGTTGGCCCTCTTACAGCATGCAACGGTTATCAATACCTGTTGACGATGATCGACAGATTCACCCGCTGGCCTGAAGCTGTACCATTAAAGGACATGTCTGCTGAAACAGTAGCAACCGCACTGATGAACCACTGGATAACTCGTCACGGTACCCCGGAGACGATTACTACAGACCAGGGACGTCAGTTCGAGAGCCTCTTATTTAAGAAGCTAACAGATAAATTTGGGATCAAACATACAAGAACCACCGCTTATCACCCACAGGCCAATGGCTTAATAGAGAGATGGCATCGTACTCTGAAAGCCTCTCTTATGGCAAGCGGCGAGCCGAACTGGTTGGAAAATCTCCCACTAATTCTGCTCGGATTGAGATCCACAGTTCGTGAAGACCTAAAATGTTCCCCTGCTGAACTCACGTACGGTAGAACATTGAGACTGCCTAGCGATTTCTTCACCGAAACGCCTAGAAAAGATCCTGATACATACGTCGGTCGCTTGCAGAGGAAATTTGAAAATATAAAGCCAACACCTGCCAGCGCTCATGGATCAAGAAAGTGCTTTGTGCATAAAGACTTAGCTCAAACTACCCACGTCTTTCTCAGAACAGACGGTGGAAGAAAACCCCTTCAAAACCCTTATGAAGGCCCTACAAGGTAGAAGAACGCGATGAGAAGACATTCGTCATCAGCATAAAAGGAAAGCCTAAACGTGTCTCCATAGACCGACTGAAACCTGCTTTCATACCTGTAAAAAGTAACGTGCCAGCTTACGCATCTGTCCAGGAACCACTCCCAGAAATCAAGAGAACAAGATCTGGTCGCAGAGTACATTTTCCCGACAGATACCTGTCGTAATGCAATTAAATTGGCAAATTAAATTAATTATTTTCTTTCTACAAAAACCATATTAATCTCAAAGAGGTTACAAGAAATTTAAAAAATAATGCCTAAATATCATATTCAAGACATAGCTAACCATGTATATTTTTTTTTTAAAATTATTGATACTAAAGTCTACAATTTTTGTATAAATTTTGAACTCTAGTACTGTTGTATACAATTTTTTTTCTCAACACATAGCGCAGAAACACTATGTAGAAAGAAATGCATCACGGTCATCGACGAGATGAACCGTTGTAATACTGAAAAGTTTTTCATCTTTAAAAACATGTTCACCATGTAACTAATTGTAAGAAAATGAAAGGGTAAAGTAAACAAACCATTCAACTAGCTATAGTAATTTAAACATTACACAAAATCTTACACTAAATATAGAAAATGTATCATATATAAATATAATAGCTTAAAAATATCTGTTACCTAAAGAACATGATAACATGTGTTATGCTGACCATATAATCAACATAACACATGTTAAAAGGTTATTACTAAAATTATTATGTACTGATATATTCATCATCTTACCGAAGCATAGGTAAGTAATCGTACAAAATATACTCTTGTTCGTTCATGAAAAATGATAATACTATACAACCACAATAACGATAAGTTAGAAATAAACACTCGAAATAAGACTCAAATTTCATGAACACAACTTTATATTTTTGTGATAAGCATAAATTAAAAACATTTAGATCTTAAGCTTAAGTTTAATAATAATTTTCTTTTTATTCCAGTGATAGGGAAATCACTTTGTTAAAAAATCCTGTATTATACTTACCATATATATATATGTAGATTTTAATCAAGCTTAAGTTGTCTGAAATAACGACTTGTATTTAATCGTAAGTCACTTGACTCCTTTATTTGCTCAAAGCAAAATGTTTATTTAGAAGGTAGCTTAAGTATTTATTATTTATACTATTAATACAATTTAAGATGACTTGTAAAGTGATGTTATATATTTAAAATAAGTCTTAAAGAAAAAATGTCGAATGTAATTATTTTTAGTTTATTTACAATATGCAAATGCAACACAATTATCTTTGATTTATATTAATCAACAATAAGCAATTTGGAGTATATACTTATTGATCTACATCAAAGACAATTGTAAGAATATGTATTAGTATTACATCCATACTTTAAGATTTTGTAATTTTAAGTCGTTTAAGAAACTGGGCGGAAGGTATGTAATATGCCAGCAATTTATTAGCCACAAAGTTTATTTTTTTCTTATGGTAACCCTGCATTCAAATGTCAACCGGCCGACTTTCTGTTATCCACAGAACAGGAGAATCATTCACTTTTCTGCTCCCTGCTGATCCGGTCGTGTTGTCAAACTGGCTAGTAACTTGTAGATTTGCATATTGCATCACTTCTAGTCTTTTGATATTCCTTCTGATCTTTGTACGCGTGAGAAATAAATCTAACAAATAGTGAACCTTCTTTCATTTAATATCTCCGCGACAATCATTAACGTAAGCGCTCTGGTGAGTATTGGTAAGTATCACAATACACTACATACCGCCGAACACATCTAAGACAGATAACCTCAAACGTTAAAACGTGTATGGGAACCAATATAGTTATACTAAACAGAAATGCATGGAGACAAAAGACTTTCTTTAAGGTACCTACATCATATGAATTGCATAATCCCACGGTGAGTGGGATTTATTTAACCTTGATAGAGTACAGGACACATACAATGGTTTTTAAACAAATGAGAAAAAAGACCTTATAAAGAAAGATGCACCATTTCATACACATGTGATAAATCTTAAAACATAAAATCCTTAAATAATTCAACTATGTATAACATTTTTGTCAATAATCTATAAACTGGAACATAACATATAAGACATCAAATTATGACAAAAAAATATGCCTAGTTTAAAACAATTATAATAAACAATATCAAATTATAATAATCCTAAACCTAATAATGAGTGGTGAGACATTGATTTCATAATACATAATGTATATCGGTCCAGAAGCTAAAATATCTTATTTAATTTTAATTGCACAATCCTTGGGAAAAAATATGTTCGTGTAACTAAACAATTTTTTAGGCAATCTTGCATTTTTGGATCGAACACTAGAGCTTATATATTTTAAATTCTAAGATTACCAAGAAAGTCAATTAGATTCTGATTTCTTCATCGTTTCGTTCAATTAAAGATAAGGCCCAAAACTCCCTACCGACTTTCCAGACCTATATAGCAATTTTAGCTTCGTGGACTAGTCGTTCCCGTCCGTCGCCAACACAGCTCCATCACCAGATAACCTTGGAGCAGGCCACCTACCACCCACTACACGGGATCTGAACCTCCCAACAGTGCTGGAATCTTGAGACAGATGAATAAACGACATTCCATGCTTGCGAATCACCCAAATCCTGATTGAAAAAGAATTGCAAGGCAGATAACAACTTATGAATCTGGTTTAATAACAATATTAAATGATTTTTTAGGCCAGTTCAGAGACTTCAAATCTCAATATCTCAAAGTAATAATTTGGATGATTCGCGACTTTGGCATTGGCCCGACGATGTTAGATTTTTTCAACATAGTAATAAAAAACTAGTTATTCAATTCATTTTAATGACTTATTGAGGCTTATAAACATTATTGTAATATTTTTAATCATTGAAGAAGAAATCATTGGCTACAACAACATCAATAATGTCACGATGAGTGATATTAAAAAACATATTTTAACCTTAGGTCCAATTATAAACCCATTTTGTAAATAGAATCTTATTTTAAGCAAAAATTCCTGACGAATTAAAATGTAGTATTATCAGACCTATCTATAAAGGAGGTGATCACACTGTATTGGGTAACTACAGACCAGTTAGTATTTTACCATCACTCGACAAAATTCTTGAAAAATACATTCAGTTAAAATTAGTTAAATATTTGGAAAATTTTTCCATTATTGATACCATCAATACGGTTTTCAAAAAAAAAAGAGCACTGAATTGCAACTTCAAAAGTTTGCCAGCCTAATAAATAATGAGTTGAATTGTAAAAAACATACATTAGTCTTATTTATAGATTATTCCAAGGCTTTTGATAATATTGACCATTGTAAATTACTTAAAATACTAAAAATTATAGGAATTAGAGGAAAACTTCTAAAACTCTTTGAAAATTACTTAGGCAACCGATGCATGAAATTGAAACTATTGAACACTTTAAGTAAAAAAAGGAAGTTTATGGCAGGAGTTCCTCAAGGTTCCATATTACGTTCAATTTTGTATATGACGGCCTCCATGGTCGAGGGGTAAGGCTCTCGACTACGAATCCGAAGGTCGCGGGTCCAAATCCCGGCGTGCAATTAATTTTTTGCAAGTAATTTTTATTTAATTAATTTGTGTTGTTTCACAATTAATTAATTTTAAAATAGTGTATAGTATAGTACTCTCAGTATCGCCCTGGTGAAAGACCACCATTCAGAATTGAAACATTGCTTGAAATGGCTTTTAGTCGTGTTTGGTGACCAGATCTGAATAGCCAGGTATTTCCCCTTTTCCCCACCTCTCCCTCTTCTCCTTCCCCTCCCCAATAACTTCAGCCTCACAACATTCCCCAATTGGGAATGCCATAGTCTCACTGGCTCCAGACAGTTGGGAGCAGTTTGGGACTCTGTGTGGTATTCATATAAAAAAATAAAAAGTAAATATTTTATTTATGTATCATTCATTAAATACATTTTTAGACATGTAAAGCACTTTGTGTATGCGGATGATACTGCTTTGGTAATTTCTAGCAGTGATTTGCAAACATGTATGGACCTTTTACAAAAAGACCACATTGAACTTTTAAAATGGTCTCATGATTCTGGATTAATTATAAATGCAAAAAAACTAAATTGATGCCCTTAAGATCCCCAAATGCAAAGGTATATATTACACCTGAAATAAAAACACATACTTCAGATTGTTTACACGATGGCATTCCTGCATGTGAAAATGTTGAACTTGTGAAATCATATGTTTATTTAGGTGTCATTATTGATTGTTTTTTTTAAGTGGGATTTACAAATAAATAAGGTTTGTGTACGATTAAGATCAATTGTTAGTAGATTATTTAATTTTAAATTCTTTGTTCCAATCTGTACACTTTGAATAATTTATTTATCATTAGCGGAATCTGTTATAAGGTATGGAATTACAGCCTGGGAACTTTCCTGTAAAACAAACATCAATCATGTTCAATCAGTACAAAATTCACTGGTTAAATTATTAGCTCATAAAAGTTTATACGAACAAAGGCATAATATTCCCTACTTTTATCAGTCTCAAAATTCTTTCAGTTAGATCAATTCCGTGGTACAAAATTATATTTCAGCACATAAATAACCCCATATTTAATACAAATAGACTAGAGCACAATTACAATACTCGTCTCAATTTGAATGAAAGATTAATGGTTCCTAAGCATAAAAACAAATATGGACAAAGAACTTTAGAACACACGATTCCTAGTTGTATAAATATGTTACCCGCTGAAATAAAAAACTGTAATAAAACTAAACCATTAATAAACACATTGAAAACTTGGCTAGCTAAAAGAAGCTATTTATATTAGAAATAAGGAAATATTATTTTATTTAAGATTTATTCTTTCGTTTATGTTTTTATTTTATTTCATTTTTTTTAAATATATTTTTACAGAAATATTTTAGAGTAATATTCTTTATAAATATTTATGTTTTAAGCTTGTTTACATATGGCATGTATGTTTTTATTTTATATATTGTTTTTTTAATTTTTTTTTTATGTTTTTATTTTACATATTTTGTAACCTTGTCTGTAAATTTTATGTTTTTTATAACAAGCTCCCGTTACAAAAAAGTAGTTTATCAGGACTTTTTGAGTTGTATTTTTTTTTCTGTTGTAAAATTAAATAAAAAAAATAAAAAAATATGTAAAAAAATTGCTAACTGACAGATCCATTATTATCGATTTTCCCTCAAAAACAATAAATCGCAAAATATGGAAAGGGTTACCCCAGGGGTCCGTAATCAGTCCATTATTATTTAATATTTATATAAGTGATTTAGACACTGTAATCCCTTCATCTATCAATCGACTTTATTTTGATGATGATTTCCTCATATATTTATCTCACAAAAATGAAGCAATTAAATTTGGCTCTACATAACATTAAAGAGTGGTTGTTGACAAATGGATTGAATTTAGCTACTTCTAAAATAAAGGTAGTGGCTTTTACGCGCAAAAGAAAAATACCCCCTTTTTGGGTCTGTTTTGATAATGTCCCTCCCCAAAGCGTTAAGCAAATTAAATTTCTTGGGATACTTTTGGATCATAAACTTTCCTGGCTCCCACATATCCAGAATATTTCTGATAAGTGTGAAAAGGTGCTTAATATGATGCGTGCTGTCTCCAGAGTGTGGTGGGGATCTCATCCTACTACTCTTAAATTAATGTATAGTGCCCTAGTGCGAAGCCATTTGGATTATGGTACATTTCTTTTCGATCCTCTCCCTAAATATTTGTATACAAAACTTGAAAGAATTCAATCCAAAGCGCTCAGAATGATTATTGGAGCAATGAAATCTTCTGCAATTAATTCTCTCCAGGTAGAATGTGTTGATCCTCCCTTATTTTTGAGAAGACAATTTCTGGCTGATAAATATATTTTGAAATCTTTTTCTATATCGCGTCATTCTTTAGAACAAAGCCTTGATCATTTGTTCAATAATTTAAACAACGACAAAAGATTAACAGATAAAAATCGATTTCCTCTCCTTCTAAAAAGTTTTCTTTCATACAAATCACTGTCTTCTTCCCTCCAAAATCTACAAAAAGATCCTACCCTCCCCATCTTCACTATCCCATATGATTCTATCAATTTTATTCCCTCCGTAATAACTTCTGACTTTCGGACTAACACTTTAACTTCATCTAATCAAAACGTTGAGGAAAATTTTAAAAACATTTCATCTTTCAAGTTCCCTGGTTTTTCACTTATTTATACAGATGGTTCTAAGTCTGATAACAAAGATTGTGGAGTTGCGGTTCATATTCCCGAATTCAATTTAGATCTGTCCTATAAATTACCTAAAGAAATTTCTATTTTTACTGCAGAATGCTTCGCAATTGAACAAGCTTTAATTCAAATCCAGCATCTCAATATCCGTCGAGCCTTACTGTGCACTGATTCTCTAAGCGCAGTATTGAAAATTTCCTCAACTATCAACCATTGTCCAGAAGACTATATTATTTGTAATATCAAAAACACCTTCAAATCATTAAATGATTCAAATTTCGAGAAAATATTGGTTTGGGTCCCTGGGCATTTAGGAATTGAGGGTAACGAGAAAGCCGATTCTCTCGCTAAACTTGGAACAATTTCCGGCTCTTATCCCTTAGATTTTAGAATTCCTATCTCTGACGTCATCCCTACTCTTAAATCCAACATGATCCACTCTTGGGAAGAAAATTGGGCTAATTCGAAAACCCGAACTGGTGCTTTTTACGCTGGAATACAAAACCACATCCCATGTAAACCTTGGTTTCACGGCAAGAAAAAAACCAAAAGATTTATTTCCTGTATCTCAAGACTGAGAATTGGTCACTGTTCTATAGCATCACATTTGTTTAAAATCCATGTCGTCGATAGTCCACTCTGCCAGTGCGGCGTGGAAAATGAGACCCTTGACCATGTATTTTTTAATTTTTTATTTTTTAATTCGTCCCTCAAAGGCATTTACCGTTTACTTCTTAAAATCACCCACCAATCTCCCTTTAGTATCCCATATTTACTGTCAACAACTCTCGCGTTTTCTCAGTTCTATACAAGTTCATAGACTTGAATGACTTCAATATTTGAGATCTCATATTCCCTTATAGACTTTACATAAAAATACAAACATTTGCTTAATTTTAATGGCACATAGCACTCTCCTTAGGGTGAATTGCCTAATACCAAAAAAAAAAGTCTTTTTGCCAAGTTTGTTGTCGGAGCGTTAATGAAAGATACCACGGGTCTTATGGGAATATTTTCCTTGTGAATTTTAGGTTGGCCATACAGAGCTGGAGCCATAGCCACTGTGTTGAGAGCACAGAGGATATGGCTGAAGGAAGAAACAAAGGAGTGCTGTTGGAAATGGGACACGTTGCTTCACTACATAAAGGTTATCCACTCCGAATTAACATTTAAACTTCACGCATGGGAATTTGATACCCTTGATCTTGATACCCGTGATCACATTAACGGAATTATATTTGAAAAATTTAAAATACAACAAAAGAAACTTAAAAATCTAATTGATACCAAAAATAAAATTACGATAATAACCGAGATTCCAACCGTCCAAAATATTGAATTTTATAAAAAAACTGTAAATTTGTCAAAAATAACATTTGAAAAGAAAGAAAACAATTTATTAAATAAAGGCTTTATATATAAAATCCCTAGCGAAGTAAAACGTAAACAAATATAATCATTAGCTATTGACACCGAAATGTCTCTGCGTAATGTGGAAAATAATAATTTAACAAAACATGTCAAGGCAGTTATTTTAGAAAAAACACTAAAAACACTAAAAACAATAAAAACTAAAAATAAATATTCTATCAATACAGAAACTCAAACATTAAATGAAATAAAAAATAAAATAAAAAATAATAATCTAACAATAACTAAAGCTGATAAAGGTAACTCAATTGTAATACTCGATAGAATAGACTACATTAATAAGGTGGAAGACTTCTTGTTACCAGAAGATTTTAAAATTTTATCTAAAGATCCAACCAATAAAATTGTTAATAAGGTTAACATCCTTATAAATGGTTGTAATGCCATTTTTCCCACCGAATGGTCCAAGAAAAACATCAGGGTTATGAACCCAAGAGCTCCAGCTCTGTATGGCCAACCTAAAATTCACAAGGAAAATATTCCCATAAGACCCGTGATATCTTTCATTAATGCTTCGACAACAAACTTGGCAAAAAGACTTAACTTCATATTCAAAAAATATACAAATTTTTCACCACATTACAGCGTCAAAAACTTGATAGAACTAAATTTAAAATTTTGATCTTCAGCGTAACTGTCAATTCATTTCTTTAGACGTAAAATCCTTATTTAGCAATATCTCCATTAAAGAGTACCTTATAATAATTGAAAATATGTTTGAAAAATGTAATATCAACCCAGTGATAAGAAAAGAGTTATTCCAACTCATAAAAATTTGTGTAGAAACAAATTATTTTCTTTTCAACGATACCTACTATCAACAAAATGATGGTCTTCCCATGGGATCGCCGTTAAGTCCTCTTCTAGCAGAGATATTTATGGATTATATTGAAAACATAATCCTTAAATCTTCTAGCAGATGGTATATTACATCATAATCCTTAAATCTCCCTTAGCTAAATACATACTATGGTATACTACATCAGATATGTAGACGATATCCTCATATGTTGGATAGGCACCAACCGACAGTTAGATATCTTCCCTAATTGGGCCAACACCGTTAATAATAAAATCTGCTTCACAGTTGAACATGAGATAGAGGGTAAAATAATTTTTTTAGATCTTACAATTGGCAGAAGTAATAATAGACATACCTTCGAAATATTTAGAAAACCAACTTTTACAGATACAACAATAAACTTAAACTCAACTCATCCTTGGTCTCATAAATTATCAGCTTACCATTCAATGGTACAAAGACTCGTTAATATTCCTCTAGATAAAACAGCGTACGAAAAAAAAAAAGGAAACAATAAAAACAATCGTGGTTAATAACGGCTATGAGGCAAATAATATTGAAAAAATTATAAAAAGCAAGAAATATAAAAATAAAATCAATTTAATATATCCGGTACACAATAATAAACTAGAAAAATTTGCATGTCTGGAATTTCTCGGTCCAATATCTGTAAAAATTGCAAAAGAAATTACAAAATGTGGTTTAAATATAGCTTTTAAAACCAATAATAATATAGGAACAAGCCTAAAAAAAAGTTAAATACGAGTAAAAACACATTATAAATGTGAAAACCTCACAGAATTCAGAATTTTAATTGCTTTCTAACTAAATCGGTTTTACCGATAATAATCACTACCCATCCATCCAAATTTTAAAGGAGTGGGGGTAAATTAAATCATATAAATAAGTCGTCGCAATGTGGATTAACCACAGTTTGAAAATGGCCTTAAACGCCGAAACAGCTGTCACAATAATAACAACTAAAAATACTTGCAGAACTTAATAATAACATTATTAAATTTGATTTACATTAAATTTTTAAAAAATTAAATGGAGTTCTACGAATTAAACACAAAAACAATTAATAACTTGTTCTTTACCCTCATGTGATAATGGAAGCATTTTGTACATCATCTTTTTGGATTACATGCTACCACGTAATGGGTCAAAGATTAAATGATCTGCCAGCAGTGGAAAGGCAAATAGTGTGCCATCAGCTGTGGTCTCTGATTGTTTAGTATCCTGTTTGTGTCACCATGCAAGAGAAGAAGGAAGATCACAGTATAGCTATTTCCAATCTTAAATATTTACCTTCAACACTTTCAGAATCTTCGTCTCGTAGGAGATTAATGTGGCTAAAGAACATCCATCAGTAGACAGACATTCAAGGTATAGATAAGATCTTCTAGTAGGCTGAGGACAGAAAAAACTTTGGCAGGATGGTTGCCAACAATCGTTGAAGAATGGGCCAAAATCAAAAACATAATAATAAAGTGACATCTCATAAGAGTCTGAACTGAATACAACCAGGAGAACTATATCGCCACCCGGTTGGGCAATGTTGTGAAGTGGGTTATTGTCATAGTTATTGCAAACTAACAAAAAATAAGATATTTAATCACGAGTATTAGATTTAAATAAGACAGCTTACCTTGTTGATTTTACTCTTGTCTGTTATCAAAGTGCAACAAAATGAGATCTCTGAGACGAATGTGTGGTAAAACTTTAAACTTTACTTGTAATTCAAGTTTTTATGTAATCAACTCAACTCGCTTAGTTGAAATGAAAAATCAGTTGATTGTGGAAAATCAAAGAAAATGTTTGAAGAAGGGTGAATGCAGGAAACTCCATTAACGGAGGACTGAACGCGGTTGGCGCAAACAAAAAGTTGTCCAAAGAAGCGAAGCTAGCAGACCACAATGGAGTGCTGATACCAACCCTGATGTATGGTAGTGAGGCATGGAACTGGCAGAGGAAGGATGAAAGTAGACTGAATGCTGTAGAAATGAGACGAACGTGTGGTAAAACCATGTATGATCGTGTGAAAATATTGAGATTCGTAAAGAATGCAAGGCTGATGTAAGCGTAGTGAGCAAGATTAAGAAAGGGACACTTAGGTGGTTTGGGCATGTAGAGCGAATGAACGAAGAGAGGGGTGTAAGGAGAATATATGACGCAAATGTGAATGGAAGAAGAAGCCGGGGACGCCCAAGGAAGACATGGTACGATCAAGTGAATCAACTCGAGTCAGGCCATATCAGAGGTCAGAATAACAGAAGAGAATGTATGAGGCATTGTATGAATGTGAATGAAGTAAGAAATGTATGCCAAGATCAAGTTGTTTGGCTGTCCGCCCTCTCTGCCTTCCCCTGCGACGAAACGGCGTGATGGTTAGTTAGTTAGTTTAATCTTTCAAAAAGTGGTCATATCCAACTGATACCAACATATTAATAAAAAAAATTATCCTGTGATCACAAAGTCAAACACCGTTTTTAATATTATTCGAATTGGTGGGTGCCTACCTTCCTTTAAAGTAGTACTTCCAAAGCATTAAAGGTCATTCTTGATAAATGCGTAATGGAGGCAATTGCGTCAATCTGAACTCCTAAAAGATAAATTCAATTAATAAACAAACATTAAACTTTTTATATTGAATGACGAAGCTTAAATTGATGCATTTACCTCAGATAACTTATTTTAATGACACGAGAGGGTACCGACCTTCCATTTTAAATACACTTTTCTTTACCATTAGAAAAAAAACTTGTATACGGTCTGACATTTGACTTTAGAAGTCAAAATGCAATATCAAAGTATTTTTAATATGAAAACTGGACATTAGCTCGCCGCCCTTGGGTCCGGCACTTGACACTAATACGGTTTCATTTCACCATAGCCCGATGCGTCCGACTGTATAGTTAGGTGGTCGGGAGGCCTAGGAAGGATGGGGGGAATTTCAAGAGACCAGAACCTTCTGTATAAACTTATTAGTATCCCTTCGATAGTCGCCGGCGGTGGACAGTGAGGCACCAGACAATCAGGGCCCTCCAGTACTAGCCAACCAACCGCCCCTGAACATAGAAACTCCAATAATACCTCTGTAACTATCTATGCTCCCGGTACCATATCCAAGCCGCAACTAGAATACTCAATTGATAATTAGTAGATATTATTACTTAATAATAATTGTGAAATCTTCTACCAACAACTGATCATTATAGTCACATGTAAACCAGCCTTTATGCCATATTGAAAATGCGAACATAATGCCATTTTGTGCACTGGCAATTTACACTAAATCATTTATTTTCCTACTTCTGTCTTTCCTGTAAAGGTGCTTAAGATTTGCACTGTGACGAGGAAAGCCTTCTTTCCGCAAACGTTATCATTAGGTAGGTAAGGCGCCTACTTCAAGTATTTGTGTATCAAGTTCCTAAATATATTTAAAAATTTTAATGTAGTGCAGTAACGTTTTTATTTTATCTTATGTTTGAGTCATTCTAATCCCTTATTCGTGATAAATAATATTTGAAAATAAATTATTTCTTAACTTTGTAAACGTCCTAGGATTTTTTTTGTGTAGGCACCTATTAATATCGATTTATTGTTACTAAATCGTCAGTTTTTTTTTTAGTTTTTTTTTAAATTTATTTATACTTTGTCATTGCTCTCTGTGTGTTACATATAAAAGTTTGGAAAAAAAAACTTTGGCCGCGTACCCAATTTTTTTTATTCTCGCCTACGCCAAGTTTTGTTTTTTTTTTTTTTTTAATATTTTACGAAAAACTTTATTTATTTTGTAGAAATTTAGTATTGAGAACGTCTGACCTTCTTGATTAAGGTTACCAGCTTACCTAATCAAACATATTTTAATTCATCAAAAGATCTCCTAATTATTAAAACGGCTACTGGTATTCTATTTTCTCGTTTAAATTAAAAGCGTATCTCCTTTTTTTCTGTTAATTTGCGATAGGTAATACAAATATCCAAGCCATCCATTCCGACATCCAAGTAAGCACTAACTACCTATTACCAATCGTCAAACTAAATACTATATCCTGCTACCAAACCCCAAACTAGATACTATAACTTACTACCGACCTCCAGATTAGGCACTATCTACTTACTACGAACCTCCAAATTAAACACAATAACTTACCAACAATCTCCAAATTAGGCACTATAATTATTCACAAATTAGAAAAATATCCCTACTACCAACCCCAAATTAGCCATAATCTACCTACTGCCAAACTATAGACAATAAAATCTATTACCAATCTCTAAACTTCCACAAACCCCGATCTATATTCCTTGTCCGAGTTCCTCTATAAACATTAACTAAAAATGGCGTCAGTACAGGCGGCATCCCACGCCCCGGTAGGGCCTCAGATAGTTGGGTGCCCCGGACTCCTGTCCCTCGCAGTGGCCGCGTTGAGGTTCAGCCCCTGGCCGACTGCACCCCCGCCGCCTGAGCCCCAAGAGAGGACCATCGCACTGGATGAGGTGTCATTCCACGACCATGCCGGTGACTGCTGGATTGTCCTTTACGACAGGGTCTAAAACATTACCACTCTGCTTGACAAGGTGAGAATTCAATTGTTACTTCGACTTTAATATACTAGGCAAATAGAGTTATTAACTTGATAACAAACTTGACAAACAAAATAGATCGACATTTATTTATTTGATTATATCCCATCTGGGCTTTTAAGTGGATTTTTAGAACAATATAATGAGCTATCAAGTACGAGTATATAGCAATTTAAAAAAAAAAAACATTTTTTAAAAATATTTAACAGTAACATAAAATAGAAAACTAAAATGATATTATAACAGAAAAGATGACGATTTTTTTTCCATCAGAAATTTACGGCCTGAATGGCCAGATTTTTTTAACACCATCAATTTTTTTGTTCTTTATCCTATGACAAACTCCAACTTCTTTATTATTAGGGTGATGTCAATAATTGGATAATTGTAATTATTTTAATGTATTGGTATGTTAAGTTAGGTTAAGTTTAGGTCCATAGTTACATAGCAGGATATACCTACTTGGTTTTAGACTTTCCGGAGGATCAGTTTGGGTTTTCTGTGCGTTCTGTGAACCCTTTCCCCATACCGGGCGAGCTTGTATTATATTGTTGACTCTCATCACATTTGATTTGATTAACATTAATTTAAAGCATTTAAGTTTCTTCAATTTATTTATTTATTTACATACATGATATTTAATGGAGACATTTACATGGAGAAGATCACCATACTAGGAGGCTGCCTAGTATGGTGATCTAATGTATGATGCACACATGTGCACATTTGTATGAAGTCTAGTGTAAACATACGGATTTATTATATTAATTATATTAACATGCTGACAATTGGAAAAAATACAAAAGAAAGTAGAAGATAGAAAGGAGAAAAAGACATGCGTAAGGATTAGGTCACAAAAATATAATTTTTGTTTTTAATATGTGCAAGCATGCACACATGTGCACATAGGTGCACACATACATAAACACGCATATAAGACTCGTATACACATATACGTACGCACATATTGTCATACATATACATACGCACACATACATACTCGTATACGTACACCCTTGAGGTGATTTTTCACAAAAACGGCGCTATACAAGTAATCCAATTATTATTATTATATTCATATATGTACGCACACATACGTATGTATGTGTGCGTACTTATATGAATTTACTTACGCACACATACATATATGTACGCATATATATATTTGTGTATCGAAATATATCGTATAAGTATCTACGAGTATATCCCGTTCCAACCATACTTTTAATTCCCCAATCCAACGCTTACACAGTCTTGGTCACAGTCAAATACTTAAATGATATGGATGTATTTGACAATAATCTAAACTTAGCAAATTTCTAAAGGAGGGTGAACGAATTGTTTCTGCCCAGTTTATAAATTATTGTCAACTACAACTTATATCATTTAATTATTTGTTAATAATGTTAATATTGACTTTATGGATATTGTACTATTTACTATTTTCAAGTGTAACTTAATTTTTATCGTAGCTTTTCAAATGTAACTTAACTTTTATCAAATGTAATTTAACTTTTGTGCATGTTTTATATTTTTTTTTTCTTAGTGATTTTAAAAATAATATATCTGTATGTAAAATCCTTTTGGGAGTTTAAATAATAAAATAAATAAAAAAGAAATGTTTTCGAAAAGATCAATTACTTTGTGGTTTGACATATTATCAAATAATAATAAAATATATATATATAAACACATTGTTTTGAACTACAAATATTTTTAATTTATCACCAACCGGTTTCGCTTATCCCAAGCTTCGTCTGGGAAAAATTCAAAACTAAACAAAAATATAAATTGAGTGAGCATGTATAGGTGAAACAAAATACAAATAGAATAATATGGATATGAAATATAATTTATTTATTTTTAAACCACTATTAAATAATTCAATATCTGCATATTTCGAAACCAATGGTTGCCTCGTCAGGATACAATGTATACTTTTATCGTCAGTCACAGTAACAGACGTTTTAGTCGATCAAGATCAAGGACATTGTTTATTTTAATAATTTTGGAGGTGTCTGTTTCCCTTAGTAGAATTTGTCCTGAGGTCGTCCAAGAGTGTTTATAGTTGTTATCTCTGGCAATTTTTTTCGTTTGAGATAATAGAAATTTTCCCTTTTGTGTTAAGTGTTCGGATACGTAAATGCGTTTGGCGTCTTGCGATAATCCTAGGTCGGTTGTATTTAACTTATTTGTGTTGATGGTAGTGGATTTCTTGTAAGCTTTAATTTTGTATAGGAAGTCATTACGAGATTTAATGTTGTTGAACGTCGCTATTATGGATCTGAGATTTTTCTCTAAAATTTTCGGTCCCAGTCTGTAGATTTTTGTTATTTCAGACTGCAAAGGTATAGCGGTATCTTTATAGTTAATTATTTTTGATATTTTTTTAGTACTTCTAAAGGGTGTCCGGTGGCAGAATTAGGATTTAAAATTTAAATAAAAAATAAAGTGCAAAGAATATACATTTATTTCAATAACTATTACAAAGAAGAGAAGTGCGGATTTTATTTTTAAAATTTTTTTTCGTCTAAATGTAGACCGTCATTTCGGACACAGTCTTGGAATTTGGCCTCAGTATTTCTTGCCACTCGCTGGAGAAGCGACGTCGAGATGCCATTAACTTCGCGAAGCGGTATAGATGGTTGCGGGGTCGGTTTCACAAAGTGATAGGGACCGATTATTCCACTGCTTGACAATGCACACCAAACCGTCACTTTGTGAAACCGACCCCGCAACCATCTATACCGCTTCGCGAAGTTAATGGCATCTCGACGTCGCTTCTCCAGCGAGTTGCAAGAAATACTGAGGCCAAATTCCAAGAGTGTGTCCGAAGTGACGGTCTACATTTAGACAAAAAAAATTTAAAAAAATAAAATCCGCACTTCTCTTCTTTGTAATAGTTATTGAAATAAATGTATATTCTTTGCACTTTATTTTTTATTTAAATTTTAAATCGTAATTCTGCCACCGGACACCCTTTACATTATTTTCAATGCTTGACTCAGGAACACCCCTTATATCGATGTTGCATATTTGGCTTAAATACTCTAGTCTATCAATTTTGTCGTCTTGTTGGGAAATGTGATGTTTCAATATCATTTATGCGATTTTTTAGTTCTTCATGTTGTTCCGATATAAATTGAATCGATTTTATAATTTCATTGTTTTGCGAGATGATTGATTCATATTTTTGTACATACGAGTTGAATTTGGCTTCTACAAATTCCATTATAGATGTTTTGAAATTAGCCAATTATTAGTTGATGATTTTTTTGTGGAGTTTGACTGGGCGTGTACAGATTTTGATCGTTGTATTGACTGTTAATTTAATAATAAAATGTCACTACTGAGTTTGGTTGTGTTATTTTTTAAATTTTTCATGCACTTTTTACATTTCCACTGCACATTTTTAGCCCCACGGCGTGAGGTTTCCACAAATTCTGCACAAGTACGATGATAGTTATTTACACAAACACTACAGGATATAAAGTCAGATGGAGGATCAATACTTGTTTTGGCATATTAAAATGTATGATTGTCAAATAGTTGATTACCCTGACCCGATCGCGGGATGTCAAGAGTGTCCATCGTCGCGAATAAGCAGCTGGCCAATTCTGGAAGTGAAGTAATCAGTGAGGTGAAGTTCTAAGGATCCACAAACCAGGTAGGCATATTTCAATTTCCGTGGCTACCTCCCGTTTTCTATTCAGCACTTCCTTCACCTCATTTCCTCAACTTCGCCGCCAGTCCAGAATTGAGATTCATTTGGAGCTATCGAAACAATACTCTTTTCACATACGATACACTGTGTATTCATTGTAAATGTTTTTATTATCTGCGAGCTTTATATAAAAGGTGATTTCGAGATGTTTAATTTGATGTTAATAATGATATTTTCACTTAAGTTTCTTTAAAGAAGGCACTTTTTGTATTTTATGACAGCCGACTCGTTTCAGAGGAGATTGACAATTTGTGACAGTTTTATAATGAAGACAAAAACACTGAAAAAAGCCACTTCGCGAGATAAAAATCCACTGGTTTGACGAGAAATTAGAATAGTTGAGTAATTAAGGCTTACTTGACTATCGTTTTGTTTAATGGTATTTTACTACAATAATTTAATGCAGACATAGAAATACGTCAACATGAGACTTATTATTATTGTATTATTATTTATATACACGATTAATTACTTAAATACCTAGTTCTAATTGGCATATTTCTTCAAGACCTTGTTGCAAACATATTATACTCTGACGAGACAATCGCGCAAATTTAATTAATATTATTTGTTTAGACCAATGATTCTCAATGTGGGCAATATCGCCCACCAGTGGCAATTTATGCCGCTCGTGGGGTGATCTTATATGATGTTGGACGATAGGCTGATTTGTACACTTGCTTTATTATAAACACTGTAGATAAATCCATTTGGTCCAATTCAATTCATTTGAGCGTTACTTTCCAAACGATAAGAATCAACAGCATTTATTGGTTTAGGTCAGGCATGGGCAACCTTTTCTCGTCTGGAGTCGAATTGCCATTCTTCGCATTGTTCTGTGAGTTTTGTTTAAAATATTTCGTATCCCTCTGAGTACTTCAATGATTCAAGCTAAGGCTCTTAGTTTGCATAAAGATACGGACTTAAAGTCAAGGTCGTACAGAGCTCTACCATTACAATACTATCTCAAAGTCAAGGTCATCCATTACGATGCCTACTCAAATTCAAAAATGTACAGCACTCTAACATTAAGATATTTTATTTTTTATTTATTTATTTATTCATTAACGCCCCAAGGGGATTTACATATTTTAACATTAAAATGATTATGTGTACAGAACTTAAAAAAAAAAAACATGACGCATAGTTGGTATATAAGTGTAACATATTTATGAAGGTTTAATAATATATAAGTGCATGACACAGAGAAGTTACAAAGGGAAAGGTTTTTAATTTGTAGATACTACTTTTTTTTAATAAAAATAGTAATTGCCTGATCTACATGATACATAATACACAAGTGCATAATATAATACTCGTATAATATGAGTGCATGACATTGTGAAAAAAAAATCATTGTGTTTTTATATTTCGGATGATGTAAAAATGTATGAAATTGCATAATACATAATATAGTATAAGATAAATAGAAAGAAAAAAGAGGAACAAGTTTTTGGATTGTAGATGAGTACAAAGATAATATTTATAAAAAAATAATAATTAAACAATAGCTCTTATGCGATGCTCTTATAATTGTTGCAAATTAAAATTATCATTCAGGTATCTTTTAAACATGGGTAAACTTATATTAAATATATCTATAGCAGAGGTGAATTTATTTCCAAGTGTATGTAGACGAGAAATGGGTGCAGGCATTTGGTAGTTAGTCCCAGAAGTATTGTTACAGAATAACATATTTTGCCGAGTTTGTCAATTGAGTCGAAGTCAATGACGTAGAGAACTTTACCATTTAAAGGCGGTAGAGTTCTGTTGCTAGACTTCTACGGCCATTCCATTACAATAAGGACTAAGTCGAGGATACCTTGACGATACGGCCATGAAGTTAGCATACCATGGAATCATGGTGTAGGTAGATAAAATGACAATTAACTGGTCAAAGACGTACATAGCTATACTTACCAATATGATACTCACGAGACAAGTCAAAGACGTACATAGCTATACTTACCAATATGATACTCACGAGACAAGTCAAAGACGTACATAGCTATACTTACCAATATGATACTTACAAGACAAGTCAAAGACGTACATAGCTATACTTACCAATATGATACTCACAAGACAAGTCAAAGACGTACATAGCTATACTTACCAATATGATACTTACAAGACAAGTCAAAGACGTACATAGCTATACTTACCAATACGATACTCACAAGACAAGTCAAAGACGTACATAGCTATACTTACCAATATGATACTCACAAGACAAGTCAAAGACGTACATAGCTATACTTACCAATATGATACTCACAAGACAACTCAAAGACATACATAACTAAACTTATCAATATGATACTCACAAGACAAGTAAAAGACGTACATAGCTATACTTACCAATATGATACTCACAAGACAAGTCAAAGACGTACATAGCTAAACTTACCAATATGATACTCACAGGACAAGTCAAAGACATACATAGCTAAACTTATCAATATGATACTCACAAGACAAGTAAAAGACGTACATAGCTATACTTACCAACATGATACTCATAAGAGAGGTCAAAGACAGACATAGCTATATTTACCAATATAATACTCACAAGACAAGTCAAAAGCGTACATAGCTATACTTACTAATATGATACTCACAAGACAAGTCAAAGGTGTACATGATAATATTATGAATTAGTGTTCCTCGCGACAGCTGTAAAATCATTTGTATAAGTTTCATAAAACTTAACAATCACAACACGGAGGCTGGCAAATGTCGAGCAGTGGCGTGCAGTCTGCAAATGTTGAAAAGCTGTACCTACCCAAAGAAAAATGAACCATTGTTAAATATCACAACCGTTCTTCGTTGATAAATTATTAATATTTGACAAATTCACACGTTTTACCAAGATAATAAAGGGGCTAATTATAAGTATTTAGTTTACAATTTATACCCGAACTTACAAGTAACAGACGTACATAGCTATGCTTACCAATTTGATACTTACAAGACAAGTCAAAGACGTACACAGCTATACTTACCAATATGATACTCACGAGACAAGTCAAAGACGTACATAGCTATACTTACCAATATGATACTCACAAGACAAGTCAAAGACGTACACAGCTATACTTACCAATATGATACTCAGAAGATAAGTCAAAGGTATACATGATAATATTATGAATTAGTGTTCCTCGCGAAAGCTGTAAAATCATTAGTATAAGTTTCATAAAACTTCACAACACGGAGGCTGGTAAGTGTCGAGCAGTGGCGTGCAGTCCGCAAAGGTTGAAAAGCTGTACCTACCCTAAGAAAAATTAACCCATGTTAAATGTCACAAACGTTCTTCGTTGATAAATTATTAATATTTGACAAATTCACACGTTTTACCAAGATAATAAAGGGGCTATTTTTAAGAATTTATCGTACAATTTTTACCTGAACTTACAAGTAACAGACGTACATAGCTATGCTTACCAATTTGATACTTACAAGACAAGTCAAAGACGTACACAGCTATACTTACCAATATGATACTCACGAGACAATTCAAAGACGTACACAGCTATACCTACCAATATGATACTCACAAGACTAGTCAAAGACGTACATAGCAATTCTTACCAATTTGATGCTCACAAGACATGTCAAAGGTGTACATGATAATATTTTGAAATAGTGTTCCTCGCGAAAGCTGTAAAATCATTTCTATAGGTTTCATAAAACTTAACAATCACAACACGGAGGCTGGCAAGTATCGAGCAGTGGCATGCGGTCTGCAAATGTTGAAAAGCTGTACCTACCTTAAGAAAAATGAACCAATGTAATATGTTACAATTGTTCTTCGTTGATAAATTATTAATATTAGATAAAATCACACGTTTTACCAAGACAAAAAAATACACAATTCGACAAAAATAAAATACAAAAAATAGACAAACCTACAAAAATTACAAAATTAAACAAAAATAAAATACAAAATAGACAAACCGACAAAAATGACATAATTTAACTAAAATATAATACAAAAATTACACAAACCTACAAAAACAACATACAAAAAACCGACAAAAATTAAATACAAAAAATACACAAACCTACAAAAACAACATAAAAAAAACGACAAACCGACGAAAATTACAAAATTAAACAAAAATAATATATAAAAAATAGACAAACCGACAAAAATTACACAATTAAACTAAAATAAAATACAAAAATTACACAAACCTACAAAAATAACGTAAAAAAAAACCGACAAAAAATACACAATTCGACAAAAATAAAATACAAAAATAACATAAAAAAACACAAACCGACAAAAAATACACAATTAAACAAAAATAAAATAAAAAACTTACGCAAACCTACAAAAACAACATACAAAAAAACACAAACCGACGAAAATTACACAATTAAACAAAAATAATATACAAAAAATACACAAACCTACAAAAATAACAGACAAAAAAATCACAAATCGACAAAAAATACACAATTCGACAAAAACAAAATAGAAAAATTACACAAACCTACAAAAAAAACATTGTAACGTAAATACTGACCCCGCTTATAAAGGCATCACTTCTATTGTCTACGACTAGATTTGCGGAAATGTCTATGGGAAACATCCGACGGAAGAGGGGGAGGGATGACAAGATGGCGCTAGACGTGACTTGACACGGCGGACAGAGCTGGTAGTTTTTTGGAAAGGGAGTTAAATGTTTAAATTGTACTGTGATTTACATCTGCGCCAATGAGCGTTTCAACACCATGTACCCGAAGTGGGTAAGATGGTAATATAATTATGGATGGTGACTTGGATTGACAAAAATCCATCTGCGCGTGCAGGAGCACTGGATTTTAAATAAAACCATGCCAATGATGACAGGGCAATAACGACGTTTGCACGGAGCGAAAGGTACCATCTTCTCGTATTGTTTATTGAATTCTACGGATGAAGTTTGCTGTGGCGGATGGCGCTGCCGTGAGACGTCCCAGATCTTGCGGATGGTGTATGTAGGAATCTAAAATCATCGGGACAAGCATGGCCCTCCCTGGTGCAGAATACGAGATGCCGTCCACAAGAGCCATCTTAATTATTTGAATATATTTCGTTGTAGTACTAATCCTCCTCTCTACTTTTTTTAAGGTAACGACAATGTTACAATTAGTATACCAATAAACCTCATGTTTTATCAATACTAGAAATACATTCCGCTTCCCGTGCTTCATACATCAATTTCAGCTATGAATCCTGAGAGATAGAGTCGAGCACCTAAACATAATAGGGATATGATGCAACATACAAAAAAAATAACAAACCACAAAAATTATACAAACTTATAAAAACAACATACAAAAAACCGACAAACAGACAAAATATGCACAATTCGACAAAAATAAAATACAAAAAATACACAAACCTACAAAAATAACCTCCAAAAAATCACAAACCGACAAAAATTACACAATTAAACAAAAGTAAAAAACAAAAAATAGACAACCAGAAAAAATTACACGGTTAAACTAAAATATAATACAAAAATTACACAAACCTACAAAAACAACATACAAAAAACTGACAAACCGACAAAAAATACACAATTCGACAAAAATAAAATGCAAAAATTACATAAACCTACAAAAACAACATACAAATAACCGACAAACCGACAAAAAAAAACACAATTTGGCAAAAATAAAATACAAAAATTACACAATTAAACAAAAATCAAATGCAAAAACTACACAAACCTACAAAAATAACATACAAAAAAATCACAAGCCGACAAAAAATGCACAATTTGACAAAAATTACACAAACCTACAAAAATAACATATAAAAAAATACAAACCACAAAAATTACACAATTAAACTAAAATAAAATGCAAAAATTAAACAAACCTTCAAAAACAACATAGAAAAAACCGATAAACCGACAAAAAATACACAATTCGACAAAAGTAAAATATAAAAATTACGCAAACCTACAAAAACAACAATAAAAAACCGACAAACTGATAGAAAATACACAATTCGACAAAAATAATATACAAAAACAAACAAACCTACAAAAATAACATTAATAAAAATCAAATACACAAAAAAACACAAACCGACAAAAATACACAATTCGACAAAAATAAAATACAAAAAATACACAAACCTACAAAAAAAAACATACAAAAAAACACAAACGGACAAATATACACAATTCAACAAAAAAAAATACTAAAATTGCACAAACCTACAAAAACAACGTACAAAAAAACACAAACCGACGAAAATTACAGAATTAAACAAAAATAATATACAAAAAATAAACAAACCTCCAAAAATAACCGACAAAATAATCACAAACAGACAAAAATTACCCAATTA
>JAHDVE020011183.1:0-13668 GCA_022606495.2 Halesus radiatus
ATTATTATATTAAATAGAGATTTGATTTGATTTTTTTGAGATATTTTTAAAAAATATTTAAATTATCTCAAAACTTATGTTACTAGATATCTATATATAAATATGCATGTATATGTTTAGTTAATTTCTTAATATCCTTTTTTTAAATGTTAATTAAAACTAAAGTTAAACATCTGATTAATTAGTTTTTTTGAATTATATACATATGTATATATCTCTATTTTAAATTGAGTATTTTTCGAATGATCATATTTTTTATTTTGTTTCTCATTATTGTATCAAGGGGGAAAAATATAATTAAAAAATGATAAACATAGTCTGAACTTTTATCTTATATAATAAATATAACAATACTTGAATATAATAATATAAATACACACATAATACACGAATGATGTTATCGGCACAAATAGTATTTTCTGATAATAATATACAAGATCAAATATCCACCATAATTAAACCTCAAACCCATTACGGCGGACTCTACTTAGGAAACGAAGAAGGAGCGAGGGACGCCAACCTTCTCAAATCCAAAAAAATCACAGCCACCATCACAATCGCGTCATAAATCGGTAATAATTAACAAAGGCAAATACTTATTTTTTATATGATTTTATATAATTTGATTATTATTACTTTATTATAACTGTAAGACATCAAGTTCGAAAAACAACAACATCTGCATATTCGAATCAATGACAGTCCGATGGAAGACATCAGATCCTATTTTCCTAGTGCAATCAACTTTATTAACAAACATATAAGCAGCGGAAACGTATTGGTGCACTGCAAAATGGGAATCAGCAGAAGCGCCACTCTTGTGATTGCCTATCTCATGAAGCAAAACAATATTTCCTTCGAAAGAGTAACCTAATCCATCAGATTTACAATAAAATATTTTAATTTTGATGTTACTTTGTTTCGTTAGATGAATATTGACTCTCTCCATTCTTTCCTGAATAATTGTTTATTTAATTATTATAGGCGCTAGAAAAGGTGAAAAATAGAAGAAATATTGTAAATCCGAACAAAGGATTCCAATTACAGTTGAGATCGTATGAGGAAAATTTGAAATAGAAATATATTTAAAACAATACTAATAACAAAAAGCCAGGGACAAAGCAGTAAGGGACTCGACCAAAATGATTCTTCCCTTAAAATATGACTTGAGAATGCAATTAATTATTGTTAAATATATTAGATGTAGTTTCTAAAATATCCGATCTAAATCTATATCTTGAGATCAATGTATTTTTTTAATACTATATTTATTGTATTTGGATTTTTTTAATTCAATCATTTAACATTTTTCTGTAACTAATTTTAAATATTTTTATAGCAGGATAAACATTTCAATAGATATAATTAATCTACATAAACTATAATTCTTACGCGCAAAGATATTTTTAATCTATCATTCAACAATGAATCTTGGCACAACAACATTTCTTCTGACTCTTCTAGCAATCTGCTCCAGTGAAGTACCGCTTCTGGATGATGATATGGGCCATGCCTTATTTCATTAAGGTATCCATTGCACCATCAAGCATACTATATATTTAATTAAGTTATTATTATTATTGGGTTCAAGGTGGAAAATATATGATTTATGTCAATGACTTCAATACATAACCCATCAAGATCTTCTAATAATATTGCTTGAACGACTAATGCGCAATTATGAACGTAAACATCAACTCAAATAAAAAATAATATTATTACTCTGTCCATTGTTTTCATTCTCCGTATCATAGCCGGAAGTATAACTTTACACTTTGTTCCGTAAATTTATGGGAGTGTCACTGACTAATTATTTCATGATCCTCAATGTTGCCGAGCGAGCCAAATACGTATTTGACGGGACTGTCACTGTCGATAACCTTAGAGATTTCAGGGAACAGGTCAACGCCAAAACTTGGAAACCATATTACTCTTCTTAACAGGTCCCAGAATAACAAAAATACACTTTCGCAACAAAACTGGTCGGCAAAACAGTGGCTGATTTCGTTGCCCAGCCCGATGTGAGCGTAGTTCTATTTTTGTTCGCAGAAGCGAGCATATGTGAGCCGTGTCCTGATTTGATGAAGGAATTCTTGTATATTGCTTAGAAATATGCGAGCGATAAGCTTAAGTTCGGATATCTCGATCGAGTGGCTAACGAGAGTCCGAGTCTGAAGCATGAAACGATTCCCGCATTCTTATACTACGGAGCCAATTTCGAACGGAGGTCGTTTGATGGGAATATTGATGAGTTGGATAGGTTTCTCAAAGGTGGAAAGACGAGCCAAGATGAGAAAGATCAGGACCTGGAAGATCTATGAACAATCAATATATATATATTTATGTGTCTATTTACAAAAAAATATATATGCACGTTTTTCGATGAAATGGACATTCCACAAAGTTGTATTTATTTATAAATCAGGATTTTGTATTATTTTTATATTCAGTAAATATAACATTACTTGATTTGAAAAAATTATGAACAAAAAATATAACTACATATTATTAGTGTATATCATAAATTATTTTTTGAATTCAAATTGTCAAACAATACTTGCCCATCAAATCATAATAATAATATAAAAAATATAGACAACATGTTTGAACCTATCCCAACATCGATGAACGCACCAAACAACAATGTCTCGCCCCATAATAACAATTACTTCGCCAAAGGCACCACCTACGCTCATAACTACAACTGGATCGGAGTCCTTGAGTTTCTCCAAGTATCACAACATCAATATCATGCATCCATTAAATATGTTATTTGATTTAATTTCTCCGCAGAACGAATACCACAAAACAAACGAAAGGGAGAATACTTGGTTACTCGAGAAGAAGGGTCTGACGGCTCGAATCAATGAACTTGAGGGGGAACTCAAAGCTGCTGACTTGATTGCGAAGGATCTCATGAAAAGGAATAAGATGTTGGAGTTCTCTATTCGGCAGGAGAGGGCCAGAAAGAATGGAGGCAAAATCGACATTGAAGAAATAGCCAACCCAGAAATCCCACCTTTGCCGAAACGGAAACCTAAAGCCAATAAAGCTGCTCTGTCAAAGTAAATAATAGTTATTGATTTGCATAACATACCTATATAATATATACATTTAGAATCCTGATTTCTCTTGGAATCAAAGACATCTTCGAGGATCTAGAAAAAGAGGTGTCCATGTCAGTAACTGATAAAATCCCTGGGAAAACAGCTAACTTCGAGTAACAACAATTAGATATATATTACATACATTCTCCACCTAAGATTCATATATACTGGTTTACATTAAACAAACAATAATAATGTATTTAATGGATATGCATTTTCTCTATTTAACAATATTCGAATGACCATAATACATTTTATAGTAAGGAGCAAAAAGCAATACAAGAGAACAAAAAAGATCCCCCGCCATCTGGAGTCACATTCAAAAATACAGCCACATTTGTTGGCCATAACGATGGAGTCAGAGATATTTATTTCCACCCCAACCAAAACATCCTCGCATCGGTTTCTGAGGACTCCCTCCTCAAACTTTGGGACTTGACCGAAAATAATAATAGCAACAAGCAGAACCAAAGTTTCCTCACCATTCGAGATCACTCGGGGCCCATCTTTACAATCACAGGAGCCGATGACCTCGCATTCACGGGGGGAATCGAGGGAGTGATCAGGTGCTGGAAACTGCCTTCCAAGAAGGAAGAGGTGGAGGCCGAACAGAATTCAGACAACCCTTGGCTGAAAGGGATTTGGGAAAACGGAGAGGAGGAGAAATTAGAGCCTGTTTGGCAACTACTCTACAATCCTCTGGATGTAATTCTATCCAAATTAATCCCTATTTTACTTAACCCATCCCTCGACTTATTATTATTTTTTGGTATCAGAAAACACTTCTATCTACTTCTTCCGACGGAACAATCAAGCTCTACAACATAATCGAATCAAATAATAAAGAAGTCAAGAGTCAACGAAAACAAATCTATAGCTACCGATTCGAAAACAGCCAGAAATTCACAGATGATGACATACCGACAACCATTTGTCTGCCCGAACACAACCCATCACATATCGCTTCAGGCTTCGCTAATACGCATGCTGTGGTTCTCTTCGACAAGGAGACGGCCAGTGTGGTCAATGTACTCAAATTTACGGCTTCAGGTCAGGTATCGACCAATAAAATTATCAGTTATCCTGGCTTCCTGGTGAGTGCTCAAGAAGACAAGATGATCAGGATTTTCGACTCGAATCGGCTGACTCACAGTTTTAAAGCCCACGATGATGCAGTGGTTTCGCTAGCTTTGTTGGCGAATAAAACTTAGTTTCTTTCCTGCAGCCATGATGGACTTATAAAGTTATGGGATATTAGAAAGCTCGAACCTCTACAACAACTTAAGGTAGAAAGATATATATTAATTTAAAAAATATTGGAATATTTACGTTTATTTAATTTGTCAAAATATTAGATGCATACTAAAAAATACGATGAGATTATCCATTGCATAAGCACACACCCGACAAAGTCACTAGTTGCAAGCGGAGGAGCAGACGCCATGGTCAAATTATACTCTCCTCAATGATTCGAAATCGTTAATAAGTTATATCTTAAGAAAATAGAACATTGTTAATAGGGATTAAAACTACATTAAAAAGCTAATAAAAAAAAATATCCACAAATTCGTTATTTTGATCCTCAGAAGAATCAATATCTATAGATATATAAAATAACAAAAAGTTAGTTATATTTTGATAATCTATCCATAATTAATCACTCTCTCCCTTTATAATATAATCAAAAAAACAATATCACCAAGGCGTAATGGTCAGCAACAAATGAACAAGTTGAGCAATATCTTCTGAATTCGTACTGTTACAGTAAAAGAAATGTCCCCTGTCCAGCAACTCCTTCATCTCCTCATTCGAGTAGCTTGGCTCATCTTCAGACGTTGAATTCTTTATCAACTCGTCACATAGCGGGGAGCCAGGCACGATGATTATTGGGATTTCGTTATCTACTGCTTGTTTAATTTAATCAACTACGTCGAAGGGGGCATCTCCAATTAATACGCTTACAATCTTGCATTTCGGTTGTCCCTTTTTCTTTCCTTAAGCCAATTTTAAAGCTACACCGATTTTGAAAGGGACTTCACCTCCCCAACTGAGATCCTTGTCAGCGTTATCTATTAAATACAATGTTGATAAATTGTTGTTGATATATAGATAGATATTTATTCTTACTTATAAGGAATAGATGGGTATGTCCATTGGCTAGTTCCATTTTTTCCACGAAAGTCGGGTTGATTTTCGGGAATTTCACCTCCTTCTCGGGAGCCACTCCGATCATCTTCACCCCTCTTCTCAACACAAATTTCTCTATCCCGATCGCCACCCCGTTCGTAACAAGAACTGCGTCAGTATTGAATGCAGCTCGAGCAATCCCTGCGTAGAACTTGCCCCTATTATTCTCGATACCTCCAATAATATTGATAACAGGGTATGCATCTGTATATTTAAACTTTGTCAGCATCTCTCCGATCGGAAGATTTTTCTTGTAAGCGTTGTGGACTTTGATGAGTTTAGAAAGCTTACCTCCTGGGAACAGGAAGTCATAGGGTTTCCAAAGCTATTATTTGATTGTCACTCCTGGTTGTTTGCTTGGAGCGGGGGATTGCTGCTCCTCTGCTGGGTCTGGCTTTGATTTGGATGGATTCTGTTGTTGTTATTAGGCTTCTTATTCTGGTTGTTAACCGGCATCGACTGGATTGTCCTCAGCAGGAACTTCTTCAGGTTCTTCTGACATTTTTATTTTTTAAATATGAATATGTATAAGTATATATTTTTCAATAATAAATGTAAAAAATTAATGGATAAGTTACAAAAAAACCTGTCAATGTATTTGTGTATGTTTTACTTTTTATATTTTATGTATGTCAATCAATTTTTTGTTTGTTTTTTAATATAAATCAAATACAATTGGGTTTTTTTTTTATATACATAAATAGAGTCAAAGGTTGTCATTTTTTTCCAAGTTAAATTCGGTTTTGGGAACGACTGTCTTTTCATCTTATTTCAGAATATAAAACTCGGTCGGCAAAATCTCAAACTCAAGATTAAAGCTATAAATCTATGATATTAGGAATATAGATTACTATTAGAAGTAGGCACAACAATGTTATGAATTATAAATTACCATTATTTATACATTAAACATAATAATGTCTCATTTTTTCATTATTTGTTTATTTTAAAAGAGTCTCTTTAAACCAATAAAAATTCAAATAAAAGCTTTAAACATCTTCGAAAAGGATAAAAAATACTATTATCATCGAAGAGACGAAAATGGAGCCCAAATAAAAACTAGGACTCAGGGTCAACAACTATATAGTTTCAGAGAGTCTTGGGAAAGGAAGCATTGGGGAGTCCTTTTAAAATCCTTTTTGGCCAAATTACGCCATTATCGTGGAGATTATGTCATCAAAATCATCCAAATCGGCAAGACTGACAAAAACACTCTCAGAAGAATCAAGGAAGAAGGAACACGGCAGATCCTCCTCAAACACGCGAACATCCAAGAAACGAGACAAATATTATTTAAAAAGAAATATGTAGCCATTATTACGAATTACTACAACAAAGGAAATTTAGCCAATCTTAAAAGAACAAAAATTAGCAAAATTTCCTATAGACTCATGGTTGACATAGCAAACGGAATCAGGTATCTGCACAAAGAATAATCTATGGTTTATGGAAACATCAAATCTGAAAATATCATGATAGATGCAAAGGGGGTCACCAAAGTGGGCGATCTGGGAATTGCAGGTTTGCTAAGGTCGATAGCATCTGATAATCCGCTGGATTTCACAGCTCCAGAGGTTAGAAAAAACAAAGGAACAGCTAACTTTGCGAGCGATATCTGGGCTTTGGGAGTGGTGTTTTTGGAAATGCATGTAGGAGAGAGGGTAAACCATCTAATCCTTTCATAAGGAAAGTACTTTCCTAGCCAATCTTTGCTTTTGAAGATCGCTAACCCTATTGAGAGATCTTTCATTCAACGAATGCTGGATCCTGATTAAGTAGACAGGCCAGACATCGACTAAGTCGTATATATGCTAAACACAAAATACGAAGTTGAAATCTAGCATACCAAAAAGAGAATAGAAAGATACTATGGAGAGTATAAAAATTTTAAATATCACGGCAAGGGAAAGTTATACTGTGCGAATGGGGACATCTATGAAGGATCATTCAAAAACGGTGTCAGGCACGGAAGCGGCACAATAAATTATCCCGACGGAAGGCGGTATGAGGGCTCGTTTTAAAACGGTTAAATGCATTAGAACGGAGCCTATATTTGGCCTTGTGGTGACAGATACACATGCACCTACAATTTTGGATAATAAATAAAGGGATAATATTATACGGCAGAAGAGTACTAATAGTAACAAAAAAGGCAAAGGGAGGAATGGGATGATTACGAAGATTACTGGGAGATGGAAAATCAATATTACTAAGAGTAATATTCTTATATGGATCAACTCATTGATGATACGTATGCATTGTTTGGATATTATTGAATAAGACTATAAAGTATCTCGATTGAATATTTAGATGTGTTTATATATATATATATGTATTGTAATATCGGTAGTTTAAAAAGGCTCTACCTTAATCCAATCAATATTTGGAAAGTAGCTCAAAAATTAGTAATAATTCTTTGATCAGATTATACAAATGAAACCATGGATGTATTTTTTGAATATTAATTTAAAATAAAAATATTGTATTTCTATGTTCCATTTTTTATAATTATTTAATAAATTGAGTCATTGTTCTTTATAGATAGTTTATTTTTAGGGGGGCTCATTTCCTTTTTTTTAACAATAAAATAATAATATTAAAAAAACTAAACAAATATCTCGATATATTAAATAGTAAATAAATTTTATCTATATATATACAGATATCGATTGCTTTCAGGCCATTTTTGAATCATGAATTCTCATTATTATAAAGACTACACTTATGATTCCTCATAATAACCAACTGACACAGCATCGCAATCCATTCACCATCTTAGATCCAACAATACTGTTCAGCAAATACAGAATTTAAGAGAGGAGTTGGAGTTCGTCAAGATTAGCGAATCCAACTTGAGGAGAGTTAACGAGACCCTCCTTAAAGCAATACAGACAAGTGCATTCACCAATTAATAGCAAAGCAAGTAACAAAAAATAAACATAAAAAATCAGCATATACACATGATTTAAAATGTGGCAAATTTTATTTATTGCCAATTATATAGTATTTATCTTTGCTAACAGATATATATAGGTTAGGTAACTATATTTTGATGGAATTTATTATTGTTTTAATTTTATACCGTGCTTTATCTACTTTAATGACATTAGTAGCTTATTCATTATAATATCAACTGTAAACAAAAACCTAATGCTTATTGCTTGATTGTGTTGCTCTTTAGGTTCAAAGAACAAATGCTAACATTGCAAAACTAATGGAAATTAAAGTATGAAAGATAGCACCAGAACAATCAATAACTCACATTTAAGCTCGAACTCTACTAAAATAAATATTTGAGGAACCAAGTACCACCTCCTTCTTCTTTTTCGACGGCTGGGCCAGCGAGGAGGACGGAAGGGACACAAGGTCGTGCCAGTTTGATGCGAGAACAGAGCCTCAAGAAGATGCAGGAGCTCATGGACGGCATTCTCAGAGACAAGATGGCGAACACATCATCGGCGATGTCCTCGTCGGCCAAGTTGACCCATCAGTCTTCTCACAACAAAGAAAATGCATCCAACGCCGCCATTCTTTTGATGTCCCAGGATAAAAGTATCAACTTCGATAAAACCGCAACCTTCAAATTCAAAACCAATTCCAAACAATCGCAATAGAAACAGTCGAATAGCCGTCAGAATTTCGACAACCGTAAATAACCCTTGAATGAAATCAGTTGTTTTGACCAGACGGTCAAGCTCAATCAGAATAGCCTTCAGAAATCTAAAATTTCCCGCGGCCACGAAGACCCAGCGACTGTCCCTCCAACTGATAACATCCAACAGTTGATGGTCAGTCTCGCCAGCGAGAAGGTCGAAAATCAAAACAAGATCAGAACGCTTGAATCCGAACTAGGAAGAAAAAGTTTACAGCCTCGGGAGAGACAGAAGGTGGAAAACACAATCCGCAGCCTCCGAAAGCGACAGACTGGGGGCGACCAGTATCAAGAGTATCTTAAAGACAGAATAAACCGCGAGATCGAAAACTACAGCAACAAAGTGGCTTAATTATCTCGCAGATCATTGATTTGAGTCCATATAGAAACATATTAAATGTAGTTTTGTATTTGAGTATTCCTATTGTTATCATTTTTTACTTTTTAAACGTTTTTATTTGATGATTTTTTGAGAAAAAAAAAAATCATTAGCTTAAAATTTTATGATATTTGACTATCAAGGTTTGAAAACTATAGTATTCGCTATTTATCAATCGGCATGTTCACAGTACGAACTGCTCTGATTTGGTCTGCACACCAGCTTCTTTAATCTGTTGGCGGTAAGACTGAATCGCATCGGCCAAGCAGTCCCTGACTGGCTTCTCCAGCTCCTTTGAATCCAACAGCATCTCGATGCACTACTGATGGCCTTCGATACTAGTCAGGATGTTAACTTTATCCAGCGGAAAATCTAATGAGCTGCTCTTAAGTTCGATCTCGCCCTTCAAGTGCTTTTCTCTGCGGATGAAATGCTGGTCAAAAAGAAACTTCTCTCTGTTTATTCTCTCTTTCGCCCATTGACGATTCTAATATTTGATGTTCTCACGAGTGGTGGAGGAATGGTTTCCGAGTCGATTAGATTGTTAGGTTGTCAGAGGCTCGTGGGGAGCAACCAAATCGGCTAACCTTGCCTCGAGAGACTGGATTTCTAGTTGCTGGAGGTTAATGGCGTAGATAATATTTTAGAATGGCGCAACTTTCTTGACGTAATGTTCCGCAAGTTCTTTAGCATATGGGGTGAGTACATGTATTTCTTACATAGCTGCGAGTAATTATTAATGTAGATATAGATGTATATGTATATATGTTTTATTATATTAATAGTATTATTATTTTTTGGTTTCCTTACAAGTTTAGTATTTTTTAATATTCTATTAAACCTATATTTATTATTATTCTCCTTTGTCTGATGATTTATATCTTATTGATCGAGTTAGATAATGGACTATAAATCAGTCATTATTTTTAAATATTATTTAGGAAAATGATTTGTCGACCTTTTGGTAGAAAATACAAAAAAGATTCTATTTTTTTTAGTAATTTCATGCAATATATTCTTGATAAATATATACTATTTTTCAAAATTCTTCCAAAACCATATCTCCAATTTGAATAGACTTGAATGGTAGATATCATATAGCAGAACATATCTTCATAAAATATGACTTCAGATAAATAAATGAGGTTAAATCAAAATTAATAATAATACAAATAGAAAAAAAAAAAAAAGATATCTTCACGATTTTTAACGAACTGAGAAAAGAATAAAATATTTAAAGCCATCAGACTGAATTGGTAGGATAATCATGGGTTTATTGAAGAAATGATAACTGATATACATATGCATATCTTGTTTAGATAATCGAAACTTTATTAGATACACATTTCTCAAAACCATTCAAAGTATAATGATCCTGAATTGCTTAATTAATTCTATTCAAATTAGATATTTTCCAACAAGTCCCAAAATAATAACTATTGATGAAGGCTATGGAATTTTTACTATTATTATTATATCAACTAACAAGAAAAGGCAATCATTAATTTACTTAAGTTGATAGAAATCTTAAAGAAATAAACCTACACAACAGAAACTTCTATATGTGTCGGATGCCTGGTTTGAATTATTTTTTTTGTAAATAATAACAATTACCAAAAAATGAGAATACTAGTGAAATAATGGCTTATTATTTCATTCAAATGTTTTTAAAATTTTTGGGGAATGTGCATATTCATGATATAAAAAGGAATTTTCAAAATGAAGATTTGATCTTCCATAAAAACATCCATCAGAGCTTATCCATGTACTGGTCCAGAGTGGGGATGTCTTCTTTCAGTCCCTTTCTCTTTCTGATTGCCTTAACCAAAGCTTCGGCCTTGGATCCAACTTCCAGAGGGAGATCCTTAATCAGCTCCCAATGGTCGAACACGCATTGTGGGAAGGCTTTTCCTTGGGTGTAACCTCTCAGGGCTCCAGTGAAACCAAATGACTCGGAGACAGGCAGGTAAGCCTTGACCATGTTCAGGGGTGTTCCAGAGATTTGCTCTTCCTCAATAACCTGACCTCTTCTCTGATTGAGGCACTGGTAAACTCCTCCCATAGCTTCCATGGGTGCGGTGATCTCGCACAAGAAGATAGGCTCAATGAGAGCAGGAGTGGACACGAGTTGTGCAGCGTAATACAGTCTTCTGGCGCATGGCAGCAGTTGGCCGCCAGCTCTGTGGATGGCATCGGCATGGAGCTCGCAATTCTTGATGTTGACTCGAAGACCTCGGACGTTTTCTTCAGTGAGGACTCCGTTTTTGGTGGACCACTGGAAGGCAGCACAAAAACACTCCTTAATCTCGTTCAGATACTGGACTGCCTTAGTCGTATCAACAACGACGTTGGGACCGTTGTTGTCAGGACCGAAGCACCAAATCTTCTTGGCATCTTTCAAATCCCATTCATATTCTTCACAGAGGATTTTAGCTCTAGCTTTGGGATCGTCGTTGGGACCCATCTCTCCTTTCTCGATCAACTCGTTGAGCTTATCAGCAAGGGGCACACTGTCAGCGAAGAATAAGTTATGCTTGTTTTGGGACCTAGTCAGAACATCATGGCTTGAGGGTGTGGTGATGGTTTCCTTGTAGGTGACGACTGGGTCAGACTTGACGATCTCACACTGGGCGAAATCTTTTTCAAGATCATTCAGACAGATTTCTACATGGAGCTCACCACAACCGGCAATAACGTTTTCTCCGTTTTCTTCGATGCTGCAGACAACCAATTGGTCATACTTGGACAGCTTCTTGAGTCCTTCAACGAGCTTGGGGAGATCGGCGGGGTTCTTGGGGAACACGGCCACTCGCACGACGGGAGACACTGAATACTTCATGTTTCTGATGCAATGGGCATCGGGATGATCAGAGATGGTTCCGGTCTTCATCAAGTACTGATCGACACCGACCAAGGCGACAGTGTTTCCGCAGGGTACATCAGGGATCTATTCGACGGTTTTGCCCATCATGAGCACGGTCCTCTAGATGTTCTTCTCATAAAGTTCGGTCTTGCTTCCGCGCTTGTAGTTGCCACCCATAATTCTGACCTTTTGGCCTGAAGAGACAGTTCCTGAGAACACACGACCGAAGGCGTAGAAACGTCCTTTATCGGTGGAGGGCACCATCTTCGAGATGTAGATCATAAGGGGACCATTGGGATCACAGTTTCTCATGGATGTGGCAATGGGATCTTCTTGGGGTCCTTCGTACAGATAGGTGGTTCTGTACTTCTGGGCGACATTGGGTGACGGAAGATGCAGAATCATCATCTCTAACAAGGTGTCGGCGGCGTTGAGCCATCTGCTCATAACCAGCTTGAGAAAAGCCTTTCCGACTAATTCATTCTCTTCGTTGGAGATCTTGATCTCGAGGTCAGTGAGCATCTTGGTGATAAGTTCTTTGTCTCCGTCCATAATGGCGTTACTGAGCTTGCAGATTGGGTCCATGATGAATTAAGTGAAAGCTCTCTTCAGTGGCTTGCCTGCTTCGGAGTTGTTGTCGGTTCTCCATTTCTTGGCTTCGGCATCAAAGAAGTTGTCACCCCAGAGTCTATTCATCATCTTCTCGAAGTCAGTGTTGAACTTCTTGGAGTAGATTCTGGCGAACTTGGTCAAAGTGAATGCCCATTGATCCTTTCCTGAACCGAAGGCAACATTACCTCTGTTTGGCTCGATTTTGATTTATCCCATATCTTCCTGTTGGTAGGTTGAGATGATGACGTTCACCATATCTACGACTCTCACGAAGTTCTGGTACATAGCCTCACCGTCCAACTTAAGCTCCAGGATGCTTCGATCAATCTTGTTGACCATCAGCACTGGCTTGATCTTCTCAGCCAGAGCCTGTCTTAAGACAGTCTCGGTCTGGACACAGACACCTTCGACGGTATCGACGACGACCAAGGCTCCGTCAGTGACTCTCAGGGCGGCAGTGACTTCGGGTAAGAAGTCGACGTGGCCTGGCGAATCGATAAGATTGATAAGATATCCTTCTTCGACTCCGTTTTGGAGAATGTCGTACTTGTAGTACATAGACACTCCTGTCGACTTCATGGTAATACCTCTTTCCTTCTCGTCCTCTCTGGTGTCGGTGTACCCGCTGGCCACATTACCCGCATTGATACCTGCCTTGCACACGAGAGAGTCTGATAAAGTACTCTTTCCGTGATTGACGTGGGAAATGACAGACATATTTCTGATGTTTGCCTGCTTATCCATGATCTGTCTGATTTGGTCGATAGTGAAGTTGACCATTTGTGTTTTTTGTTTATTGAAGGAATATTGTACTATAATTTTTATGATTTATTTTTTTTTATTATAAGAAGTCAACAAAAAATATAGA
>JAHDVE020011184.1:0-39518 GCA_022606495.2 Halesus radiatus
TGGGAACTTATCACAGAGGCAGGCCCCTGCGATAATTGGGTGTGGGTTGTTGGGTTACCTGGAAGCACTCCACCATGGCCTGCGACGCCTGGTTCATGAGCTTCTGGGCGAGGCCGAGGCGCCGATGCGAGCGCTTCACTGCCAGCGATGTGATGTGGCCGTGTTTGTTGTCTTCACCGTCCTCTTCCATCTTGGCCAGCACGTAACCTGGGCCCGACCAACACAGAAACAGGCATTACACACAGCGTAATCGTGCAAACACCGCATAACTGGCTAAACATTGTAGTTTTACATAACAATATATAGATATGATAGCAGCAGTGGCTTGCACCTCACCTACGATGTGTCCCTTCTCATCCTCGGCCACGTAACTGAGCTGCGGCCAGGACAGGCCATGGTAGAAGTAGTACTTCATCTGGTAATTCTCCGGCAGACACAGCAGGTTGCAGTGCTGCATGTTCATCAGGTCTCCGGGACGCGCGCAGCGGATGTTCATTGTGACCTGAAACACGTGGAGTTGCATTCATATTCAATTGACAGAATACACGGGACGCTGTTATCATTCAATTATTGTGGGGAAAGGAACCCTGCATCGGACGTGTTCGGCTCTCCTGCAATGTTTTGATGCGACCATTTGATAAACACATTGTTATATTTCACTTGTATAGAGTATGTCTAATTTGTAAGGAAGTCGGGTGTTATAATAAATATTATTTATATTATTTCGCTGTCCGCAAACGACCCCGACTCCCGATCCCTTTGTGAATGTATGCTGCGCGATCTGTGGGAAACATGTTCTCATCGACCGCTCAGATAATGAATGACTTAAATAAAAATTTGGACTTGATTGAATGGCGGTGTGAGAGAGGGTGCTTGTCGGACATGCGCAGAACGTGGTAGCTTTGCGAGTCTCGTAGGCCACCTTGAGTAGCCTGCGAAAACCAGGTTTTCTCAGCTAGCCTGCAACCACCCGCTTGATAAGATACTCCGCTCCCTCGACTGCTCCGCCCGCTATGACTTCTGCTTTACTCGCCTTCTTTCTTTCTCACCACCGCTTACCCTGGACCCCCATTGGACTACTGCCTCTCACTGGACCCAGACCAAGCATCGTCATACGGACACGGCTCCAGGCTCTACTAATAATTCTGTGCAGAATTACATTTGTAAAGTACAAAAGTCTTTAATGAGGTCTTGTCGTCAGTGTCTTTTCCCCCTTCGCAAGAGATCGACAGTTTGTGTTTTCTCCCCTCCCAGTCCTCTCCGCACATCAGCATTAGCTGACCACTACAGTTCACTTGTGTGCCATTACGTGTGGTACAAACCCAATAAATACAAAGAATTTAATCTAAATAACACATGAAGAATGAGTGCATTTCGATCCTCAAACGATGAACACTTTATTTGATGATTGATTATTGATAAATTAATCAAGGCTCCGGTGAAAAACTGCAATTGTGTAATTTGTTATGCCTTTCTTTGTCTACATTTGACAGATGAATAGAATGTCAAATAAAAACACGAGTTCTCTTAGTTACAGAATTCTATAAATTCCCATTATGTGGAGATTGTTGACTATTATTTTGGTAAAATAACAACCCAAATTGATAATACATCGGGAACGCTTATCAAACTTATTTGAAGGTATTCGAAGCATTGCCAAAAAAGTTTGGCAATCAATGTCAATATATCACTTTTTTCGAGTGTTGTTCATTTTGACAGATAATGTACTTACTTCTTGTGTTAACTGGGGGTTGAGTTTCTTATTCCTTTCGGACTTTTTTCAAGCGGCTCCGACTTTCCTTGAGATCAGCAGCGACCGCTGAAGATTCTGATGATCCGCCCAGCAGTTCCCGTACAAATCGGAAGCGGGAGAGAAAACACTTCCACACCAGGAACCAGCCTATCAACACATAAAATTCAGAATAGAATAAGACCGATCATGTCAGCTTAATTGTTTTTCTAAACCTAATTGCGCAAAATAGAGATTTACATACTTACCAAATGAAACTAATAAAATCAACACAAACAAAAACGCGATGATTGAAAACACGGTTAGAACAAACTCCTGCATTTTTCATAAATATATGGTGATGACTGTTAAGAGAGCGTCATGCAAACTACATGTTACAAAGTGTATATTTGGCAAATGCAAACGGAATAATGCCATTCGAGCTATTGCCAACTCAGTCTACGCCATGTTGCAGAGAAACGGGGCAAAGGGCTCAAAGATAACCTTATATTTACGAACGCAACTCACCCTAAGGTAATTTATCTAGTTTTTCTAAATTAATACGTTCATTTGAAAAGTATATTTCGTCACCGTTGATATTTAAGGACAATACCAAGGTATTTAATCAAATTATACAAGGTCGGAAAAAATATTTTTATTTGAAGTAAGAAAAGCAGCATGCGAATTGTGTTGCTACATGAATAAAATTTCTTCCGTGGAATAAAAGTTCCTATTTACAAAATGTTCACTCTGGGATGCTCTAGGATCCTTTGCCCCACGCCATTAAATTAGGATTCCCTGCTCTTATCCCTATGACTTGAATAACAAAAAAGCGATAAAATAATAATATCTTTATTGTAATTAAGTTTAAATATAACTAAAATACATGTATCATATAATAATGTAAGTGTACAGTGGTTTGTAAAGTAGATATATAAAAAGGAAAATAATATAATACAGTTGGTAATTATGTATTATGTTCTACGACACTGTAGTTTCGTGTTAAATCGTATATTTTGATAGTTGTAAAATTCCATCAGAATATTTTAACAATCCAAAAGATAGCACTAAATTAATCACAAAAATATTTCGTTCGGATACAGACGACGTTCACGTGCATCTAAAAACAAGGATATTAAAGAGAAACAATGTATCCAAATGGATACCTCGATTATGCCAATCGCAATGCTATGGTAAGTTAATATTTTGTTAGGGATATGTTTACTTTTACGTGATTAATGGCAGGTAACAGGAATTCCAACTTATTTTATATGAAACGCCCATAGTAGACTTATATTTATGTTTTCATTTTGTATCTAATTTTAAGAAGATTATATCCTGTTTAAAAGTAACTAATTTTAAGAATAATCTGTAATATTAAAATCTAACTGATTAAACATGGTCAAGATCATAGATATACCATTCACGTCAAGATCGCCCTAATGGGTGAAAGCCATAAAATAACAATAAATAAAAAAATGCTGCAGACGCATTAGTCTGGGGACACTTAATGATTATTAATAACTTTGATGTTATATAAAAAAATATATATATTATAATATATCGTTTCACTAAAATTGTAAAGCCGCTCATCTCAACACAGGACTGTCCTAGTGAGACGAGTGGCTAATGTTTTCATCTTTTAAATTAAAGAATAAATAAACAAATATTTTTTTGTAATACAAGAATGTTTCATAAAATGTTCTGTTAGTGTCTCAAACAAAAATAAATAGGTATAATAATCTGATAGATCTGAAACTTTTTGTTAATATTTTTTTTATTTATTATAAAACAACATGGCACAATACTCAGATGTGCCCTATTACTAAATTATCTTATTTTATTTCGATCAAACTTCGTTAAACTTTTTTTTATTAAGATAGGAAAATGAAAGAACATTATTTTTATTTTATACAAATCATCAGATAGACTGAGTAGAATATTGTTAAAAGTTACCCTTTGGGGTAAAATTGAAGTATCCACTAAGGACCGGGATATCAGTTGCTCTTTATGCTCTCTAAGAGATATTTACGTCAGTCAAGTTGCCCTCTGGTAGAACCCCTGGCTAGATAAGCCTAGTGATACATTACTAAAAACACTGATATACCGGGCCTAAGGCCCTCAACGGGCTGGCACTGGCACAAATCATACTTGACTGATCTCTGCGTGACGGACAGTCTTTCCCAGAGGCAACTCACGCTTAGGAGAATCTGAAAATATATCTTTTTTAAAAGGGCTACAAACTTTAACAAAATGTGCCCTTGAGGTGATTTTAATCATTAAACGTTGCTATAGAACAGTTGACTATTTTTTCTTACACAGTGTTTCCTATCTTACATATATGTGGATACTCCAATATGCTGCATTTAACTGTAAAATAATACAATATTCTAATCAAAGGGAAATGAAGTTTCCAAATTCGGTCAAATAATGCTCTTTAATCAATTATTCACCCCACAGTGACTTGTTGAATATTTTTTTTTGTAGGAATTAACTTGAACCTAAATAACCAAGAACATTGCTCTGAAGAAAATTCCATCGCAGAAAAGGATTCAAATTATTCAATCTGATTTGAAAATGTATAAGATAAAGTTCAATCTGTTTTTGAAGTCATGCAAATTATTTCCAAAGCATTGCTTTTTCTTGGCTCTTCCAAAATTGTGTAACCAGGAGGCAGCCAAAATTCATAATAAATCTAAATCAAGCTTCGCAAACTGTCGCATAGATGTCAGGTCGGATTCTATGAGCGATTATTTATTTTCTTCTGTTGCAATTTAATTAGGGTTTCTATAGCACCGTCGTTTTAGATTCCCGGTCATTGGTAACATTTTTATGAAATATAATTCACAAATTGGTTTGGTAAAAGTTTTATATTACACTTTTTATAAAGTAAGATATAAAGTAATAAATATACAGTTCTATTTGAGTTTCACTAATCACTGTCGTTGCCATCATCAAGCAAATGATCAAGTCGCAACTGAGTGAATTTTGACTTTTCTGTCTTTGGTTTATCCATTTTAACGCGGATTTCCTTTTCTTTTTGGCCTACCACATATTCGGGATAAATAACTGTCGTCGTATTTTTGAAAGAAATAACTTTAGATTCGGTTGATCTTGTTTTAGGTTTTGCTACAAACATTGGTGTCCTAAAGGTGACTTTGAAGTCGGAGGTTTCCGTTATATCACCATTGATTAATGCTTCTTCATCTTGGTTTAATACTTCTTTGAGGCAAATGGCGGCTGCTGTAGAGTTGCTTCTGTCTGATATGTCTACATTTTCCAAGTTGTAACAGACCCATTTGTCTGGGTTCTTCCTAAATCCGGGTACTTTTCTAGCTGCGAGACACTGAGCGAGCGGAGCTTCTGGTCTTTTAAAGATGCTTTCTTTCCCCCTGAATTGTTTCATCTCCGCCCTCGTCTGACGCACTTGCTGTCGAACAACACTTCGGTCTGCAAAATTCGTGGAAGCATTGCTAGGGGTTTGTGTTACGAAGTTAGCCTGCTTTTCAGCTTCATTTAGCTGGTTGAAAAGACGCCTTTGTCTGTCTTCAAATGACGTCATTTCTAGTATTGAAATATTATTACGATAAATGGAAATTAATACTTTATTTGCGCAATTATATCAAATTCAACTAAAACGAACGACAGACCACAAAGCTCAGTTCGCAAATGAGATTTGACAGTTCTTTGTTTTCATATATTTTTTAAGGCTGATGAATATGCATACTTTTTTATTGCTAGTAGTTGGTAGATACATTTTTCGAACGCAAAAATATATAGATACCTACTACAAATAAAAAAATAATTGTGAGCAAGAAAACAATGCTTTAAAAAAAATGGGAAAAAGTAATCGATATACCATTGTGATATATCCTTATAAGTAATGACCGAATTCACAGACATACTTATTTTTTTTAAACATGTGCATTTCAATTGTTAATAATTTTCCCAGATTAGACAGGCCTTAAACAAATTGCACAAAGGCTAGCCGCGTGCTTTTTGTTCAAGCCGGAAACCATCATAAAGTTTAGAGTAATCGTAAAGTTTGGAGCATCCTTAACTATATTTTAGAAAGTCGGCATTATTTTACAAAAGGACAGCAATAAAACCTAAATGGAAATGAGCCGCCCGCCAGACAATAGAGGTCATAAAACCGACCCTGACGAGACGGCCCGACACACACAGTCACGCCGAAAAAATCCTAATGACCGTGGGACCATTCGCCCGCGGTCGAATGAGACGGAACAAAGAAGAACTAGATCCCTACAGATGGTGACAGGCAAGAGTGCCTTTGACGAGAGGACAGTCGGTTTTAGGCTTCCGCCCAGGAAGGTACCTATTCTCGCCCTTCGGAGAGGCTGCCTAGTCCCTCTGACGATAGTGAGTTTTACGCTTCCGTCCCAGAAGGAAGTACGATCTCCGCCCTTCGGAGATCTACTGCATGTGACCGCCCGGGCTCTGCACCTCGAGTTGGCTTAACGCTTTCGTCCCAGAAGGAAGTCTGGTCTTCGCCCTTCGGCGATCTACCGTAGAAGTCGCCCAGGCTCTGCACCGCGAGTCGACCCCCCCGCTTCCGCCCGGGAAGTTACTGATCTTGATATATCCTTTTGTAATACCTATAAGAAATGACGAAATTCACAGTTATACTGAATTTCTAAAATGTGCATTTCAGGTAATAATAATTCCCAGACTAGACCGGCCATAAAATAAATTAGCACAAAGGCTAGCCGAGCCTATTGTTGGTCAAGCCGGAAACGATTGTAAAGTACGACATCGTAAAATAGACCAACCCTTAATTACTATTTTAGAAAGTCGGCAATTCCTTTGAGATTTTATTGGACAGCAATAAAAACCTCAAAGTAAATGAGCCGCCCTGCAAAGCGGCCTGCAAAACAATACGGGTAATAAAAAGATCCCTACAGGTAGACAGGCGACGGGGCTCTCAGACAAGAGGACAGTCGGGTTCAGCCTTCCGCGCAGGAAGGACAGTTGGCTTGAAACTTCCGGCCAGGAAGGTTCCTATTCTCGCTCCTCGGAGAGGCCGCCCAGGTCCTCTGACGACGAGTAAGTTTTACACTTCCATCCGAGAAGGAAGTACGATCTCCGCACTTCGGAGATATAATTGCAGAAGTCGCCCAGGCTCTGCACCGCGAGTGAACCCCCGCTTCTGCCCAGGAAGTTACTGATCTTCGCCCTTCGGAAATCAAACCCTGGAGACCACCCAGGCCTCTGATTATCGCCGCGTTTGTACCTACTCCCGATCCGGAGGTACTTGGATACCTAGTGCGAATGCGAGGACTCTGCATACAAAGCAGCCACTGGACCCTGGATAGCCATCAGTAAAGGGAAGTGCCTCTGACTCTCATGATAATTCTTCCACCCTGTCAGCCAAGTGAATCTCTAAGAAACATTTTTTTGTACAAATAAGCCAGTGAACCTCTAATTTTAAGAATACAGCCTTTTATGCAGATTTAACGAAGTAATTAGTTAATTTTAAGTACAAAGACTTTACAAGTAGATTTAAGTACTTTCCTATCTAGTTTTATTGATTTTTTGTGTCTAATTATGATTAACTCTAGTTTTAGACTAACCCCACGACTATCAAAATAAATGACTTGTTGTAACTACCTAAGATTGCTTTTCAGTTCCAAACCTTTTTGCGTTATTCCTAGATTTATACCCACTGCACTAACCACCGTCTTATCAATCTTCGCCCTTCGGAGATCAAACCCCAGAGACCGCCCAGGCCTCTGATTATCGCCGCGTTTGTACCTACTCCCGTCCGGAGGTACTTGGATACCTCGTGCGAACGCGAGAACTCTGCATACCCAGCCTCTCTCTGGACCCTGTATAGCCATCAGTAAAGGGAAGTGCCCTCTCATACCGTATAATGTACGGTATGAGAGTTCAGAGTCACCCTGTGAATACTCTCGTAAAGACTTTTACGTAGGATAACTAAACTTTCCCGTATAATAAAGCCAAGTGAATCTCTAGTTTTAAGAATCAACTTTCCCGTCTAATTAAGCCAAGTGAATCTCTAGCTTTAAGAATCAACTTTCCGTATAATTAAGCCAAGTGAATCTGTAGTTTTAAGAATACAAACTTTTACGTAGATTTAAGTAAAGTTAATAGTTAATTTTAAGTACAAAGATTTTACAAGTAGATTTAAGTACTTGGCTATCTAGTTTTATTGAAATTTTGTGTCTAAATAAGATTAATTTTAGTTTAAGACTAACCTCACGATTATCAAAATAAATGACTTGTTGTAAATACCTAAATTGCTTTTCAGTTCCTAACCTTTTTGCGTTATTCCTAGAATTATAACCCACTGCATTAATTAGCGTCTTATCAATTGTATGTAGAAAGTTTTTGTTTTATTAATTTTCTATGTACCTACCTATTCTAAGCTCTGTATATTTTAATCATACTTGCTTCGTAAATTGAGTATAGCTTTAGTGGATAGACAAATTCTATGGATTTAAAACTAGTTTGTCAATTCGTTAGATTCTCCTTTGGCCACCTGCAAATTTAACCGTGTCAAGTTATGAGTCGGTTGCCTGTTGAGTATCAAAATCGATCCACTTAATACGCCTTCCACATGACTGGTATTCCCGGTACTAAAAAATCCACCCGGTTGTCCTTTCCTAAGTTAGTAGACTTGACTTTAGGAAAGGACAACCGGATGGTCGAACCTTTCGACATAGTGGATTTTTTAGTATCGGGTAAATCAGTTGTGTGGAAGGTCCATAAATTGTAATTGAGCATTCTATGTCCTCCCCACAGGCCACAGGGCTATCTAGAACCTCATTGATTGTTTGCGTAAGTTTCCCGCAAAGAACCGATATGTTTCATGAGTTCTTGTATCTTTTTATTTGCATGCTCACCAATGCTTGTGTATGTAGGTAGAGGTCTACATGAAGGAATAATTTCAGGAAATATATCGATTTATTTATTTTTCAACTTTGTTTTAAAGAGAAATAATTAGCTACAAAGCACTTCCAATATTTCTGATAAATTCTAGAAATAGTATTGATTTACAATTATAAACTCACATGTGGTAACATTTTATGGCAATATACATTTATCACAATAATAATTATTCTAACAGAAGAACAGCCTAACACAATTAGATTGCCGAAGCAATTTTTATCAAATGGTTTGAAAGACTTCTCAATTAATTAATTCGGTTTAACCAACTTAACATACACAGCGACTAGCTTGCTTCCTCGGGTGAAATGAATCTTGCAAAGATTACAAATTAAATGTTCTTTATTTTTCTCCTGCTCTATGTCAAACGTGAATATTTATGTTTTGATCTAATATTATCAACCAGTTTGGATGGGATGAGTTATTTAAACAGTATTATTACCCAACAAAACTTCAAAGATGCATGGTTTTATTATAAAATAATGGAGTCATAAAAAAACTCCCGTTAGAAACTGGAAACTCAACCGATTGCTCTTAAGCTTAAATATAATATAATGTTTTGTTAAATTCTCTCACTAATATTGTTTGTGAGCAGAGAAAAAAGGAAAGAACATTAGAATGGCAATAATTACAGAGACTTCTCCTTTAAAAGCAATTACAATTATGTATATTTAAAAAGGTGAAATAGCTATGAATACAAATAAGGTGCTGATAGCAAAAGAGTATTGATTAATTATTTCTACAATATTATAAAAATACACTTCACATTCACACAGTCATAAAATAAAAAGAAACGAATATAAAATTGGTTGTAAAATCGAATTTCTGATGAGAATAGGTATAAATGAAACAATGCATGAATAAGTCACAAAAGTTTGGATAAAATTTAACAATAATTACGTCATAATACAAATCAAGTCAGGAAAAGAGAAATAAATTATTTTTCTCTTGTAGATTAAATAAATTTATACAAGGGTAAGTAAATAGCAGTCATAAAATGCATCACCTATAAAAATGTTAAAAGTAACAAATATAAACATAGATGTCGGTAACTTTATATTACCATCTCTATCATCTTATAGTTTCCAATAAATCGCAATAATGCTGCTGTTGCTGTATAGTTAAATATTTTAAAAATAACAGTCAATACGAATGAAAGTTTGTTAAAGAAACGAGTAACAACATTAATTACCTTATTTATACTTATATTTTATCTATAAACTTAGTTTCAAATAACTACACGTCTTTATATATTTTTACTAAAATGTTCTAACAAAATGCAATAGGTTTAATTGGTTATAAAATTCTTTTTAATGTCCAAGGGACAAAAATTATCTACGAAAGCATAAAATGTAAATATTTTTTATAATTTTGTTCAGTTCAATTTTATTGAAGAAGCTATAATAAAGCTAAATATTTTAGATGGTACCTGGAATTTTATTCAATTTATTTTTTAAATTATCAACGTACCATAATGTCCCAATAGCACTTCTTTATCAGAAAGTTATATAAAAGATTATGACTGAATGTATATTTTTTTCGCTTTTGAAACGTTTGATGAGAACGGGAGGTTTCTGTACCTATTACCTATGGTAAAGTTCATAAATAACATAATTCAGTCAAAACAAAAAACAAACACATCTAGTAAGCATTGGCCGAAGCATGAACAACTGCAGCCCTTCTTAGTCTTGTCGAGTTGCTTCTCTTCCTTCAACTTCTTCTTAAGTTTCTTGGCTTCCTCCTTTTTCTCCTTTTTACTTTTCTTGGAATCAATCTTGTCATTGATTGAGTTGTCAATGGCGGGGGAGTTTCTGGGAACCGATCTGTCGCTGAGGGGAACTGCTTGGATATAAGAAGATATTCTAGGAGAAGCGAATTTCTTCAACAATTCTTCCTGCTTAGTGGTGAATTTAATGCTTCGGTCACCTTTCATTCGCCTCAAGATCAGATCGCATTCGGTGAGATCCAGTAGTTCGCTAGTTTGGGGGCCGGATGAGAATTCTTTTTCTGTCATCAGAAGGTATCTCGGGGAATAGCTAAGTTCTCCGAGGATTTTCCTCCTGTTGGCGGATGTCAAGGTTTTCTTACATCTCTTGCACGCACTGATGCTCCAGCGGTCCAGGGCACTGAAGAGATCGATTTCGCTGTTGACTTTGAGAGTGTCTCTAGGAGCTATCATGGAAATGTCTTCAAAGCTGAGTTCTTCCATAGCTTCCTGTTGCAGAACATCAGAGGCATTGTCGTCAATGTATAGAAGGCAGTTGAGGAGAAGAGAATCGCAGAGAATAGTGATGGCGACTCTCTCTTCCTCCGGGTTTTCAAGCAGAGGAGGGGCGGATGGAATGGCCCTTGGTGTGGGGACTCTGCTGCAGAAAAAGCGGAGATTCTGGATGACTTCCAGCACCGTGGAGGGGGAGAGATGGAGGTCAATGTAGACCACGCACTGCTTGACTAGGTCTGGACACATGTACTTGTTGGCTACTTCCAAAGTGGCTCGGGCAGTTGCAACCGAAGATAGATTCACCGGTTCATTGTACAAATACCTGCAACATAAAATAATTTCATGATTACTATTGCATTTTTTAAAGACCGTGAAATTAAGGATTGGTTAGGTATCTTCAGGGGAAAGAAAAAGGACATGATTGAGAGTACGGAATATGTATTACATACCAACCTATTATCATTGGGTAGATATAAATAATAGTTGGAAAATAATCAGTAAATAGAATTCTATTCAGTGAACACAGTGTTCTGTTTAAAATAAACTAGCTTCGTTGTTCAGCTGTGCCCTACTTTTACCACTCACAAATGGTTGGCTGGAACAAATGAATTCACATTCAATTTTTGAATATCCATAGCTCAAAAAGGGAATTTACGCTGTGAACTGAAAAAGTTGCATTGATGAAGAAATTCCAGAGATAAATGCCATTTAGATTTCATGATGCCAGAGTTCACAATGTTAGAGATTTTTTTGCTTTATGAGAAAAACAAATGCATCTTAGAATGAATGAATAAAAACAGTAATATTTACCTAAGGAGTTGTTCAAACGCTCTTTTATCAACATCGTTCACCACAATGGGTTTGGACGCATCGTACTCTGCCATGGGTCCGAGCAACATGGCGCTGAAGACGGGATTAGCCGCCGCCAGTACGCCGCGGTGCCCGGGGAACCTCCACGTATCGGATCCAAAGCCGGCCACAAAGGTCACATCGCTCTTGTTCTCGCTGTTGTACAGGCCGTAGGTGATATTGTTCCGGGCGTTGTCTGCTTCGGCCACTAGATCCGTGAAGTCATTGCTGCTCAGCTGCTTGTTTAGGTCTTGCCGGATGGTTGGAGGCGCGTTGTTTGTTGTTGGGGCGTGTGAATGCGCGGGAGGTACGTAGCTGGGGTTGCCATCGCTGTCGTACAGCCCGTTCTCCACCGAGGGGTTGCTGATCACAGTCATCTGGATGAGTCGCTTGGGTTTCACATGTGTGGTAACCGGAGTGGTCCTACCACTCACCGATGACTGTCTTATCTGTGAAAATAATACAAAACTCATTACTTTAAAAAAAAGGAAGCTATGAACCGTAAGACATATAGCGCCAACATCTTTTTAACTTAGAATTACTTGTCCTGAAAATGTAGTATTTAACTACCAGCAGAGCGTCCTATTCATCAGGGCATTTTAATAAACAATTCTGCAGAGTGAAGAGTGAAGATTGCCTTGATGACATTCGACTTCCGATAGGAGAGGGCATCAGAACAAAATTAAATAAACTCTCCTTAATAATGAATTACGAGTCCCAACTCCCAGCTGCCCAGAGCCAGTGGGTCTGGCACCAGTTAAGAAGAAGTGGAGAATGTTTGTGGAGGAGACCATATCCTGCCCTGGAATGTAGCGTCCTAATGAAGATGATTTATAAATGAGATGACAACTTGCCTCTTGTGTTCTTTGGTCCAGACTAGGATGTTGTGCGGCCGGGCCTCACTCTGCAAGGAAAGGGCGGTGCTCTTCGACTGCAAACATTAAAAAACAATTAACATAAGTTATAGTGTTATAATTATCTGTGTTCATAGTTAACATGTTATCTTTTAAATGAGGCGCGGGCCACCTTTGTTGGTTAGCAGCCAAAAGCTCTTCAGGGCGAAATATTGTAATGCATTTTTTATTTCTACAAAAAATATGCATATAAATTTTTTTTTTTTGTGTTAATTAATTGCAAAAGAGATTTGTTTGACATGCATCTAAATATTTCTGCAATATTTATTTATTATTTTTTAAATTATTTTATGATATTTGATTGTAATTATTTGTTTTATAAATACAAATTATTTCAGTTATTTAATTTATTGACTGTTCATTTTTTTAAATTTTATTTTTTATATTAACTACTCCACACAGGAGGCTCTGAGGGAAATAATTTCCTAACTTCCTTCAAGGCCTATATCATCTTTGGGGATGCTGTGTGGAGGGTCTTTTAGAGGATAAAAAGGAGTGAACTCGGGTCTTGAAGAGACCCATGTTGTAGGAGGGAGGAAATACAAAGGCCGGCAAATCATTCCACAGCCGAGCTGTTGAACACGAGAAAGAGTTGTAGATGCGACCCGTTCTCATGTAATAAATGTCAACTGTGTGCGAATGTTGGCCGCGTGTTTGGCATGTTTCCCAACTATGCATCGGTGCCGAAGGGATTAATGACGATGGTTTCTTAGAGCATCTTCCATTAAAATAGCGGTAGAACAAGGACTTAATTATAATGTTACAACATTATAATAATTATAAACCTATTACCCACCCACTGCGCTGTAACTACCTTCTTACATAGTACCTACCTACTAACTTATTTTATACTTATGTTATTATATTGTGTGGTGTACACTTGTTATACTCCTTTGAGCAACCTGCTATAATATAACCACAGGTAAAACTGTTACTCATTACGCTGTAACTACGTACTTATATTGTACCTACTTACTTCTTTGATTATTTTTTTGTACTATACACTTATTATACTCCTTTGTACAAATAATTATACCATAAATGTATCTATATGTAAAAGCCTTCAAGGGTCAATAAATAAATAAATAATATTTTAAATACGATCATAATTAGTTATTTTTAAAAATGCTAACAAACTTATAAGTGAAAAATGAAGTGTAAAATTTATTGTTCCTGGCTACGCAAGCCAGGGGTTGCCCATGTCTGTTTTATACTATATTAGTAACATTGTCAATTCGCAGAGTTGTTCAAATAGTAAATCTTATCATCCTGTAAATCTAATCACCAAGTAGGTACTGGTGCCCTTCTTTAGGTGTTGCCAGTGAGATTGTCTCTAAACAATTAGTAATTTTTTTTTATCAATGATTAATGCATGTTTCGGAGATGTAATTCTTAGTATTCGCAGGATGGGTATTTCAGTTGCTAGGAAACCTACCCGATAGCAACATGACATGACGAGTGTAAATATCTCTGAGCTTAAAAAGCCACTTAAGCGGTAATTAGACGATACCTATTTTCATACAGATTGGAATCGTCTTTTTCTATGGAACTTTGCATGGAGTTTTCCATAGAAAAAGACATATCACGGGCAATCTGGATGAAAATAGGTGTCGTCTAACACCTTTAATAATCATCAAGTAGGTACAGATTTACAACATCATCATCTATGCAATCGATATAATGGTGGATGTTATAAATATGAACAAATAGGTATGGATAGTTTGATAGTTCCTCTCTTGGCCACCTCCACAGACAGATACGTTCGTAAATTTGTACCATTTTTTTAAACTATAAATCTGAAATAAACTTCGAAAGGTATTCGAGTTGAGGTTTATTTCGGATCAAATAGGTCAATCTCAGTCGCCTGAGAAAAACGACCCATAAAAAGAAAACAAAAAATACAACGTATTTCTGATCAAAAGATAATTTTTCCCATAAAAAACTTGTACGCTCATTACTCATTACTTCTATTCAGTTGGCCATAACAATCAGCAAAAGATCGTAATAAAATAGTACACATTTAGTGACCGAATTTGAAAAACTACACAAAGCCTACTTCGGTTATAGACTTTGGCACGCCACTGGTCAATCTGTATGTATGTTCGTAGTTCACAGTGGCGGCACATATTGATATTCCTATTAAAAAATTACTAAATTCAGATAAAAATTTCTTACTTCCAAAGATAAAATTCAAGTACTGGCTACAGCTAACAGGACAGCGCAGTATTCCACTGTCAGTGAATTTAGCAATCATTATTGTTGCCTAGATTGACGGTATCCTTAGAAAATGTGTAAAATATAGTCACGGCAGTGACGATTCCTTCTCATATGGATAAAAAAGGATTTTGTTTCACTTTGATACTAATATGTTTTCATTATCCGGATTTTATTTTTCTTTCGCATTTTATTATGAATAATATAATTTCATCAATAACTGTATAATTATTTTGTGGTGCCATTATTAATAAAATTAATTAGAAATACTTTGTGTACACCACTGTTTAATATATAAATATCAACTCTGGAAGCCTATAGCTTAAATCACAACAGGATGCATTTTTATGCCTGGTAATTTTTTTTTGATTTTATTTATGTTAATAATAAAAATAATTTCATTTTAATTTTCAAATATAATTTTTATTTTTTTTATTTTTTTATTTTTTTATTTTTTTTCCATTATTTTTTTTTTTACGTTTTTAATTAATTACTTACCTACTTTCATCATTTATTGTTAATTTTTGTTTATGTTTGCAATTTGTAATTTGTCTACTGTTACAATATTATTTTTCAATGTTTATTATTTGTCTATACTTGTCATTATTATTTAGTATACTCATACGGTGTATTCAGATAAGGGAAGCTTCGCTTCCGAAACATGTTGATATTTATATACAGGGTGTATCGGCACGTACCCGACAAACTTTAACCAGCGATTCCTGAGCATATTTGGAGTAAAAAATGTTATGGCCACTTTTCTGTCCGGTAACTTTTTTTTTCTATAAAAATTAAAAAATAAATAAAATCTCCACACTCCCTCACTGTCCACAGAATAGGGGTGAAATAAACGGCAACGCCGCACTGCTGCTATCTCTTTCACGCATATCATCTATCTCAAGTCAAGTGTGTCGTTCCCGCTACCCGTCTAATGTCAGTGTTCAGTGTTGTTTTGGAAGTTCGCTTGTCACAACCTTTACCTGCTTTCGTTGTTGTTTTGTTATCTAAGTTTTGAAGTTTTTTTACTGTTGAAATATGCCTCTCAATTATTCACCTGCCGACCAAGCAGATATTGTGTTTGTTTATGGACTTTGCAATGGGAATTCACGAGCAGCCGTGAGAGAGTATCGGATGAGGTTTCCTGAAAGACCCGTCCCACACCATAGCACCTTCGTACAGGTTTGTAAATCATTTGTTTATTGAAACTATTTACATTCATTGATAATGCCAAAAAGCTGTTTTGAAATTTAATCATTGGGACATTAAAAACATAACAAGGGGCTACCAACTTTAAAAATGTAAATCGAACTTTAGGTGATTTGTAATCAATGGTCACGAAACGGCGTTTTAAAAAGTTTAATTTTAATATCTAATAAATGCATCATTCACTGCAATTAAATTCACTCCCTTTCTCACCATGTGATTATTTAAATGACTTACAATTCAATTTCATCCCTGTGAATCTAAGATATCAACCATTCCTAGTTAAGAAAAATATGAATTAAAACACTGTGTACTATTTAACTGTAAAAAAATGAAATAAATGAAGAGAAAACCTAAGTTTTCTAATATGTGCCTAAAATAAGTGTTATTTAAAAATAAAATGAGTGCAAAAGCCCGCGTTCATTTATTTGACATTTACTACTGAGCTGAATAATAAAAGTTGTTTTGTTTCAGATGTATCAACGACTGCGTGACAATGGCATCGGACGGATTGAAGGCGCCGGCGGAGGATACAATATTGTTCCTGTGGCAGTTGAGCAGAGAATCCTCAACTTGATCACCGAAGATCCCACGCTGTCCGTGCGTCGGATCGCTCTGATGATAGGACACAGGGAACACATGGCGGTGTGGAGAGTTTTGAAGAAGCACGGGCTCAAACCTTTCCACTACAGGCGCTGCCAAGGCCTCCTGGAGAATGATAACTTTTCCAGAGTCGTATACTGCAGAAGAATGCTGCATAATGTCATGAGGGATGCAGACTTCATGAAAAACATATTGTTTACCGATGAAGCACAGTTCACTAAAACAGGGGTGCTAAATGTGCACAACTTGCACCATTGGGCTGAACAAAACCCCAAGCTTGTTCGGGAGTCGTCGAGCCAGGACAGATTTTCCATTAACATGTGGGCAGGAATCCTAGGAAATCAAATACTCGGTCCAATCGAGTTGCCCCCAGACTAAATGGACCGATGTATTTGGAGTTCCTACAAGAGCAACTGGGCGAGATTCTGGAAGATGTGAACCTCGAATCACTACGGAGAATGTGGTTCCAGCATGATGGAGCCCCACCACACTACTCTATTGCCGTGCGGAACTACTTGGACGTCGAGTTTCCTGGTCGTTGGATAGGCCGTGGAAGTCCGACCATTGCCTGGCCACCGAGATCACCCGATCTGACCCCCCTGGATTACTACTTGTGGGGGGCTCTCAAGGAAAAGGTGTATGTTAAGCCAATCGCCTCAAGAGAGCACCTGCTCGAACGAGTGATGGTGGCCGCTGCAGAAATGAAAGTAAATCCTGTAAACTTAAATATTCAAAATATAACAAGACTGCACGCTTGCATTGAAAATAATGGCAGTCATTTCGAACAAATGCTCCAATAAAAAATATTACATAACCTACATGTCCGCATTTTCATTTATTATTTATTTGGTAAAATTCTCACAATGTCATTCATATCAATGCACGTGCGTGAAGGCAACAGCTGTTATTAGCAAGTGTGTCGAAAAGCGTCTTGGCTCTTTCCTACACACTAAATAATAATAGTAAAAAATGAGACGAATACTGACGAGCTAAAAGCCCCCCAGAACGTAAGAATATTATTCAACGAACTCAAATAAAATGTTGCCAGATGGGTTTTAATCACTTTAATTTGACTTAATTAGCACCTGCTTTCAATGCTATTATGCTATGGCTTTATTGATCTGAGCACCTGCTTTCAATTGAAATTTATTCGCACATTCAACGGAGTGGAGTTTATGAGTAAACGCATTAATTTAAAAGAGGAACATACATTTGATTATTATTTTTAATATCGATATTTGTATCTCCCAATAACAGCTACCAAAATCCGATATACGAGTACCTACACAATTATTATGTTGAATTGGGGTAAGTTGTATGGCTAAGGGAAGGAGAGGAAGGTGAGGAAGTACCTGGCTATTCAGATCTGGTCACCAAATACGGCTAGTCATTTCAAGCAACGTTTCAATTCTGAATTATGATCTTTCACCAGGGCGAGAGTCCCTTCCACTGAACGATGAAAGGAGTTATAATATAATTATAAGTCGGGAATGGATGACATGGCAAAATCGTGTGAATCAAATTGGTACCTTCGTGAGTCGGGCCATGTCAAAATTCAGAATAAAAAAGGGTGTGTACGAGCCTGCTGCGAAATGGCGTATGGTTAAGAATATTTTTTTAAAATTATAGTGGTAATTGTTGAAAACAATTACCACTATAATTTAAAAAAATGAAAACAAAGGATAAAATATGGGATGTGCAAGGCGCATTTATGAGTGGAAGGGGGTGCATGGATCAGATTTTCTCGTTGCGTATGCTCACAGAGTTTCTGGCAAAAAAACAGAAACTTTTCTGTGCTTTTGTAGATCTACAAAAAGCATACGACAGAGTTGACAGAAAAAAGTTATGGAAGGTGTTGTCTAAGTATGGTGTGAATACAAATCTTATACAGGCAATCGCATCGCTGTACGAGGGAAGCGTTGCATGTGTTAGGGCAAACGGTGATTTTACGGGGTGGTTTGACATCACAAAAGGTGTTAAGCAAGGCTGCGTAATGTCACCGTGGTTATTCAATCTATACATGGATAATTGTGTGCAAGAATTGAAAGAGGTGGGCCTGGGCGCGAAAATGAGTAGTCTGTTGCAAGTATGTTGTCTGTTGTATGCTGATGATGCGGTGCTGATTGCTAACAGTATGGAAGATCTACAGTCCCTCGTATCTAGGATGAACGAAGTATGTATGAAGAATGAGCTAATGATGAATGTAAGTAAGTCTAAAGTCATGGTGTTTGAAAGAGAGAGTACGAAAACAGTGTGCAATATAGTTGTGAATGACGAATACTTGGAGCAGGTAGACGAGTTTGTGTATTTGGGAAGTATGTTTACGAGAGATGGAAAGACTGATAGGGATATTGAAAGAAGGGTGAATGCAGGAAACTCCATTAACGGAGGACTGAACGCGGTTGGCGCAAACAAAAAGTTGTCCAAAGAAGCGAAGCTAGCAGTCCACAATAGAGTGCTGATACCAACCTGATGTATGGCAGTGAGGCATGGAACTGGCAGAGGAAGGATGAAAGTAGACTGAATGCTGTAGAAATGAGATCTCTGAGACGAATGTGTGGTAAAACCATGTATGATCGAGTGAAAAGTGTTGAGATTCGTAAAGAGTGCAAGGCTGATGTAAGCGTAGTGAGCAAGATTAAGAAAGGGACGCTTAGATGGTTTGGGCATGTAGAGCGAATGAACGAAGAAAGGAGTGTTAGGAGAATATATGACGCGAATGTGAATGGAAGAAGAAGCCGGGGACGCCCGAGGAAGACATGGCACGATCAAGTGAATCAAATACTCGAGTCGGGCCATGTCAGAAGTCGGAATAACAGAAGAGAATGTATGAGGCGTTGTATGAATGTGAATGAAGCAAGAAGTGTATGCCAAGATCGAGATGTTTGGCGGTTCGTCCTCTCTGACTACCCCTGCGGGGAAACGGCGTGATGGTTAGTTGGTTAGTTAATTAGTGGTAATTTTTTGTCGAGTTTTTAAAAAAATTACGAAGTTTTATATAAAATAAAATTTTATAATTATTAAATTTAGCAATCTGGCAACATTAATTCACCCATGCATTCTTGACGTGTTCGCGTTTGAAACGCGTGTTGATTTGCGACGTTGCTTTCACACTTTGACAAAAGATAAAACAGTGGTGACGTGTGGTGAAAATATGAATAATAAATTTTTTATAGAAAAAAAAAGTTACCGGACAGAAAAGTGGCCATAACATTTTTTACTCCAAATATGCTCAGGAATCGCTGGTTAAAGTTTGTCGGGTACGTGCCGATACACCCTGTATTAAACAGTGGCGACTCCCTCCATCTCCATCCAAATTCCATCTTATACCTTCCATTACCTTAGTGAGCGGGCTTAAATATAAGATTGCTATCAGCTAGTGCCGCTAACACATAAAACACAGTTTTCAATTCTTATAAATAAATTAAATAAAAGCCCCACAGTAGCAGCCCGCTCACCGGGTAGAGCATGTATATACATATATATATTAAACAGTGGTGTACACAAAGAATTTCTTATAATTTTTATTAATAGAATAATTATACATTATTAATTAACAATGTGTAAATTTACAACATCAAATGAAAGGCCATATAAAATAAAATAAAATTGCCAGCCGGTTTCAAACTACACTTGAAAATTGAAACTAAAATGGAAAGCGAGTAGGTAGACATCAATAACTAAGTATATTTGTTGTAATCGGATATTTCTACGTCTTGTGTTATTTTGCTCTTCACTAGTAACATAGGTACCTCCGCATTTTACGAATCATTATCAGGTGTTATCTTAACCATTTAATAAAATGCTACCTTATACATATTTGTCAGAGGCGTACCTTCACGAACAGTGTTGATACAGAATGTGTGCTATTGTTTGTTTAGAATTAGGCACCAAAATAAACGTAAAATCCTTTATCTTCCGCAGCCTAATTAGAAGGTAAACGAGTAACATCGCTAATCTTCCGCTTGACAAACACAGCCTAATCAAATATCAATTTACAGGCACAGTGTACCGAACTAATTTGCTCACTCTTATACTATTAATGTCCTAGAGTCCTATGTTAATCGCCATGTGGACGCAAATAGTACAAATGGTAATTTTCCCTCATATGCAAAAAAGTCTGCAATTCAGTTCGTACCACGATGTACATACTGTGTCCTTTTTACGTGTGTTCAAAATTATTTTATCAGCGCGGAGGTGTGCAATGTCAACAATGTAGCGAAAACCCGCGACAGCAGGTTTTTAATCTGCTAGTAGGCAATTAATATGAGAGCCTACTAAGATGCCTACTCCTTGACAGTTTACGGTGCAAATCTATTATAGGTATAGGTATGTAGTTGCAAAGTTCCGGAAAAAAGATATTTTGCCTTATATTTCTAGTAACGGATGAAACTGCTTTAAATATTCCTGGAGGGATGTGTGCACTGACGTCAGCATGAATAGACGTAATTAACGTACCATTTCGATAGCTGGAGGTAAAGGTTACGTGACACCCATTTTTGCACCAGTCTAGTTCACTGCTGTCCACGTTTGTTTCGCGTGATTTTGACTGCGGTAAGCAAATTATAAAAAAGAATATATAAAAGAGTCAAACCAAATACTCTAACAAAACATTCGGGTTTTGTAAATATGCTGAACCTTTTTATTTTATTATTTGCTGTTTTACTTAAATTGGCGGCACGCCTAACTCGCCCCCACCTTATTTTGGATTCTTCCCCTCGCATGTTAGGGCATCTCTATGCATTTAAGACAGAGTAGTGTGGCGGTCCACCCACTCTGCCTACCTGTCTGGAGAAATGGCGTGACGCTTAGGTAGCGTCATTTCACATCAAACTCAACAAGCAACATCCAGTCCTACCAGCGTTAATATAGGCACTAAACTAAGTTAATTCCATCGCAACCATCTCACGACTCGTCTTGAAAGAATTTAACTTGTTGTAGCAGTTATACGGTTTCCAAGTTAAAGTAACTACACATCTACACAATACACAATAATGCCGGCTTTGTTCGGGCCATTATCACCGGGAAGTTATAGTTATTAAGTGCGAGGTTATCTTTTAACTACAAGAAGTAACCGTTCAAACTGATTAACTGAATCAGTTCAAGTATAGCATTATATCGTTCATGAAACGTTCTCTCGCAATTGCTCGGTGCTTGGTGCTTGGTATGTACGCAGTACGCACTTTATTTTTACTTAACTGCTTCAGATAAATAAATCATTAAAGTGCCGTTGAACCTTGCAATAAATACCTACTCAATACACAAATACTGCCAATATTATTAATATTAAAAATGGCGGCCGAAATCTGGTGGTTCTACATTTTTAAAAAGCAGTGAAAAATTTTGACGAACTAAAATCAGAATTTTTGCAGAGATTTTAAAAGGGTCCAAAAGGTTTGGGGGCCTGATTCTTTTTAATGATAAGATTGATAAGGAATTGTCCTTATCCTTAGGCTTAAAGACTTTTTGGTTCTTTCGGATGACAGCTATCATTTAGCGAATGATATTCTTTAAAAATATCGATGTTTGCGTAGTTTTAACAAAAGAAAAACTCAATATTATCGTATTGACTTTAAACATTATTAGTAAGTCGTTTGTCGCACAATAAGCACGCATTAGTACGGGTTTTTTCATCGAGTGGAGCTTAGGTTATTTGAAACTATTTAACTCTGGATAAAAACGTCAAATTATCTTATTTTTATATATATAATACCTATGTCTCTTTTCAATATTATTTGCAAATGTCCATGTAAAAGCCTGTAATGGGCGTACATATATATACGTATAATAATAATCCTATTAAATGCATCGAATTAAAGAAATTGCGATGTTTGTAAAGTACCTATTCCAAGAGTCCAAAATGTCAGATAAAGGGGTTTCACTTCTAAAAATTATAATAAACTAAACCCATTAAGTATGTGTGATGGACATATCATTTTTAATAATACTGCGATAATTAAACCACAACCTCCTATAAAAGTATTGTCATTGATATGTAATCGGAATCGCGGTTAAGCGAAATGTCTTTAATTCTACGGAAAAAGAATATAGGCCCAGGGTCCTCGAGTTTGTCGCTACGCCACTGAGGAACTTACTATATTGCGCTGAGAACTGTGACAGATTTAAAACACATAAGTACCGACCATAAATTAAATGTTGAAGTAAAGAATGCATTCACATGCGGAGTTCATTATGATATAATATAAGATTGGGAGTTACGAACTTTCCTAACAAAGCCAAATAGCACAATAAATGCATTCAAATTATATAATGATTGTAATATCGCATAGTATGGTAGTATGGCACCGGTGAAAGATCGGCAACCAGAATAGCAACGTTACTTGCATTTTTTACGTCAGATAATGGTTTTAACCGTGTCAAGTGACTTGATCTGAAGAGTCAGGAACTTCCCTCGCCGCTTTCTCGCCACTTGCTACACAACATACCCCCAAATAGGGGATGACATAGTCCCGTTGGCTAGTGCAGTTGGGACTTATGCTTGGTAAACAAATAATAATACAGCCGTTCTTATAAATGAAGGCAACCATTTTGCGACCACCGTTGTTCTCCCAACTCCTTTGGAACGGCACAAATTAAAAATCAGTAAATTTAAAATTTGCGGAAATATTCCGTGTTGCTTACATTAATTACTTATGTACGATTATTAATTACGGAATCCTTGAGATGTTTCAAAAGGAAGCCAACAATAAGCGTCGAGATATTGTTTCAATGATAATATGCGCATATAAACTAGACCGATGCTTCTCAAACATTTCAGAATTTCGACCCCCGAAAAAACGAAGAAAAAAATCAAGGTTGTTGAAATTTTGAGGTAATTCAAATAAACTGGCTTTCTGCGAGATGGACCTAATTGTGATATTTTTAAATGACGAAACTTGCAAACATTGCTCTCGGCTGTCGTACCTAAGGAACCTAATCAGAAATCTGCTCGTTTGTCTGAAGCAGACAAAAATCCTCGATCGGTGAGATCATGTGTCATGAAATTTACAAATTTTCTTCTATTTGGAAATTCTAATTCAACATTCACGTACATTTTTATATATTTATGTGAATTTAACCGCTAAAAGCACGACGAGACGCCATACTGCTTATTATTTTTGATAACTGGACAATTTGGTACAATGATAAATCGGCACATTCTTCAAAAGTAGACATGAAAAATGAAACTTGGTTAGGTTAGATTCGGTTTTTAGGATAGTTTATTGTATAGTTTTAATAATTACTTTATATCACATAAAAAAAAGTCTGGCGATTTATCACTGTGCCGAATTATCATGGACCTTATTTTTAGCCAATTGTTTACTAATAAAAGGTAGGTATTTTTTGTACAGTAACTCCGCACAGGAGGCCCAGAGAGAAATAATTTCCCTCAAGGCCTATATCATCTTTGGGGAAGCTGTGTGGAGGGTCTTTAGAGGATAGGAAGGAGTGAACTTGCGTCTTGAAGAGACCCATGTTGTAGGATGGAGGAAACACAGAGGCCGGCAGATTATTCCACAGCTGAGCTGTTGAACACAAGAACGAGTCGTAGGTGCGTCCCGTTCTCATGTGACAAATGTTAACCGTGTGCAAATGTTGGGCGCGCGTTTGGCTTGTTTCCCGACTGCACCGGCGCCGAGGGGATCAATGACGCTAGTTCCCCAGAGCATCTCTCATTAAAATACCGATATAACAAGGACAGCATTCTCACCTGACATCTGTGCTCCAAAGATTGCAATCCGTTTTTACGATAGGCGAATCTATCAAATGGACCGCCCGTTTCTGCACAGAGTCAAGGTATTACGAAAAACTAGCTGAAATCTACCGTGAGTCGAACTACATTAGTTAGTTTTATCAAGATAGACTCGGGAGCCCCAGTTTGGGAAACAGTGATTTATACAATTATAACTAGTAGTTTTAATAAGGCTTTAGTTTAAACCTTGATTTAACTATACAGCGAAAGCGGACGATTATGTTTAGGCATTTGCTAATCTTGTTCTTATTGTTGCAGTCGACTCGAATGCATTATTTTATTTGTTTTTTTTTTTAATGCAAAAATTATATATATTTTTAATTAATTTATTTATTTATTTGAAACACGCATCATTAAACAATAAAATGTAAGAAAGTTTTGACTGCCCAACTGGGAACAAATCCCGTTTTAGGACAACATTTGACAAGTTCATATTGAGTGCCATTATACAACAATAGAAGGGAAAAAGCTAGTATTGACATAGTATTGTAATATAATATAATATATATATCTAGAAAAAAGTTTAATAATTAAGTATAAAGAATAGTACAGAATAAAACTTATGAACGTACTTATGAAGAGATAATAAAAAAAGAAAATGTTATTTAATAATATTGATAATTAGTTGTGATTACTGATTACAGAACAACAGTCCCAACCGCTCGGAGCCAGGGGAGGGGGAGGAGATGGGGACGAGGTTTAGTAGTGCCTAGTATTACCTAAACTATTCGGATTTAGTCACAAAATACGTTTAGAGCCAATTCAAGCAATGTTACGACTCTGAATCTTTTTTTGGGAGATCTCGTTTAATCTAACGCGTAGGTACACTCTGATAAATGGTAATATTTAATAAACGGCAATATTAATAACGTTTCTAATGCAATTTCTCGTACATTTGTTCATACCTCCAGTGTTCTGAGTGTGACCTACATTAGGTTGCACGTAAACGTAGATGCGTAGTTGCTACTAACCACGTTACCGTATCCTACTTCAGACGGTAAACACGAGAAACCTTAAAACGCAAAGAAATCGCAGCAATTTATAAGTCAGATATCTATTCAAATCAAATCAAAAATATAACTTGAAGAGGGAGAGGAACGTCGGGGCGGGATTATTTATTGATTTGAAATAATTATAATATTATTTATTACGCAATACGATAAATTCAATGTTTTTTTTTAAATAAAATCATTTTTTAGATATTTTTTTTAATAGGCTTTAGTATTTATTATCAAAATCAAATCAGACATATTTGTTTTCTATGCCAGTGCTCATATTTAGTTGCCAGAATGAGGCTTCTACTGGTAATATCTTTAGATAATACAAATATTTTTTTGAGAAATTTAAAACCTATAAATTGCCGCCCAACTTAGATAAAATAGTTTTAATACAAAAAATATATTAAAAATTATTAAATTAGTATGTACTTGTATACAATTGATTATTTAATTTTATATTATTATGTCCGACCACAAAGTGATTGATTTCTGTGAAAATTCACAATACGGAACTCCAGTCCAATTTTTTAAATATTTTTTTAATAATTTAATCGTTAACTTAAATAACAGCATATTTCTTTTTTTTCTAAAGTTACTTTTCGTATTCTTATTTCCGTTTAATAAACGGGATCTAATTCACATCCTCCATCTTGGTTCCCAATTCAAATGTAATAGTAGAATTACTTAACCATTAATAAAAACCAAAGCCATTGATAGAACAACCATATAAAAAAAGCATCCAATTCATTTCAACCACTTTGAAAAATAATTTTCAAAACCCGCAAAATTGCTCCAAATCTATGACCAGTCCGGTTAGATTGTAAAATGTCAAAACATGGATGAGCTTTACTGAACATAATTTAATATTCTATTGATGGTAAACAATAACTAAACAACATTAGCGATAAAATTATGTACATTTTTAGAAACTTTAACTCGAAGAAGAATAATAGTATTTAGCGTTAATATTATCATAATATATTGATAATTGGTTTGCTCATGAATACTTTAATTTCTTTCATAAAAAAACCCTTCTTTTTTTAAAATTATTTATACAATTATAGAGCTTAAAGTCACCCAAAACTAAAAAAAAATACGTATTTAAAATACAAAATAAAAATATCCATACTAATCCAAAAACAGAATGCGCATGTGACGTCAGATGTTCCAAATGCAATAGTACCAACATAACAAAGTGTTTTGATGAGAAGATTTTTATTCACTTTTAAAAAACGATTTATAAATTCTACGTATAATCAAAGTTATATATTCAGAATCGGCGTTTGCTGATCTATATGAATATACATATTCAGAGCCATTATATTTTTCAGTGGAGTTCCTTACTAATTTAGTGGTCGATCATGTTAGTTGTCAGGGAGGAGGCAGACACCACCGGGTGCCTCGCGTGTTACTTGCACTTCCTCAGGTGTAAATAAAACGGCGACGCGACCTCTGTGCGGAGAAATACGGACATTCACCCAACCACAATAATAATAAAACAACTCCATCGGATCGAGAAGGTGAATTAATGCTTATTAAGGGCAAGGCCTCGCCTCGTGCCTCGTCGATTTTCATTCATTTTCAGAATCACGTACAGCGACTGTCACTTCATTTATACTATTTTACGTTTCACAGTGAGTAATATGCAGGATAAAGTACTTAACTAACACGCTGATAATATTAAATGCGTATATATTACAGTTTTCGTGAATATTCACTTGTAGTTAATGCATAATGTCTTCCGATTGACCGTGAAGCGAGTCTTTCTTGTGGCGCGGTGGTTCCAAATCATTTTATTCGTTAGCTCTCTTCTTCTTGAAGGATGAATTGAAAAATTATATGAAATATAATAGATGGCGCTACATGGACTGTTTCCAAACGGCTAGAATTTTACGTAAAACAAAGAATTAAGGAACTCCAGTGAAAAATATCACAGCTTTAAAAATATTCATATGGATCAGCAAACACTGATTCAGAATATACAAGTTTTAATGTATGATATATAATTATGCATGCATATAATTTATAAATCATTTTTGAAAATGAAGAAAAAATTATTTCATCAAAACACGCTGTTATGTTGGCACCATTGGATTCGGAAAATTTGACGTCATAGGTCTCGTGTAGTGTATTTTCTTTAGTTTTGGCGATATTTAAACTTAATTTGGGTGACTTTTAGCTTTATAATTGTTGTTCAATATTAAAAAAAAACATTATTAATTGCGTAAATAAGAATATTAACGGGCAAACCAATTGGCTATACGGATATTATGATAATGTTAATGTTCATTACTATTATTATTCTTTGAGTTAAAGTTTCTAAAAGGGTATCTAATTTTATTACCTTTGTTTAGTTATGGTTTAAGATGAATAGAATATAAAAATCTGTACGGTAAAGCTCATCCTTGTTTTGACATTTGACATTCTAACCTCAAAACCGACCGGCCATAGATTTGAAGTGTTTTTGAGCCTTTGAAAAAATGAATATTATTTTAACTATGAAAACTAACTTTAGAAAAAAAAAACTGAATATACTGGTATTTAAGTTTGAACATTATTGATAAAAAAAATAAAAAATGGAGTGCAGTTCCTCATTATAGAAATTGAGTTAAATTTAAATAGGTCAGTAGTAGTAACATCTTACTTATATATAACTTCGGAGCTATGAATCATTAGTTCTATGCACTTTGTTCTCAATTTTATATTAAATTGTTGGTTGCGGTGGTAGGTTGAAACGCGTTATGCCCCGGAGTTTCAGCCCCCCTAGCACAGAACATTGATAAAATTTTTGCTATAATGTCGGTAACTTGTCATCGTTGTACGACTGCAGATCGTTAACAATTTTTTAAAAAAAATATCACATCGACTAAATATGCTTATTTTTGTTGACGTGAACTATTGTTTGGTTGTTCGTGATCCCCAAACTTGCTCAGGAACGATGGCAAGTTACCGATATTACGATAAAACCTTAATCTATGTTTTGTGCGGGTGCGAGGGGGCCAGATGCTCTGATAGCAGAGATATTTAGGTTTGTCAAGTTGCTGCGAAAAACCGAGCCTACATTTCGGATTTGATCAAATAAAAGTATGTAATGCTATTAAAATTATAACTTTGTTATTGTGTTTTTATAATATACTAGCTGATGTGTCCGGCCTTGAACGAGTTTTTTTTGGAATAAAGTTACGAAGTTGTGAATTCTTGCTATTCATTTGGGTGCCATAATTGATTTGACAGCGAAAGTAATGCCCTGTGACGACTATTACTATATCTAAACAAAGAATCATTCTATTGAATTTTTTTTTTATTCCAAAGATTTATTTTTTCAAAATATGCCTTAATCATATAGTTCTTAAGTAGGTACTTACTTGTGTTTTTCACTTTGAAAATATTTTACCCAAACAAACCTTCTTTTGAATATGTAATCTGTGGCTAACTTCAAAACAACATGCCGGGTTCAATGTTTTTCATACTAATGTTAAAAGGTTATAGGGACAGTTTTACACATTGGATTTAATTAAAACTATTCTCTAAAGCTCCTCGGCACTAATTAGAACAAACTGTGCTATTTTCAGTGAAACCGGTCAAGTAATTCTCGATAAAATCGACGACAGACAGACAGACAAACATTCATTTTTATATATAGAGGTTAGGTGCATTATCGATAATACTTAAATTGTACCCTGACACATTCATGAAGTAAGCCTGCTTCAATAAACCTCATCACGACAAATAAATGGATACGTGCAATCCTATAAAGATAATTAATAATAATTACACTCTCGGGTAAATTGGTCTAACAATATGCATGCGTGAAATGGTTCGGAACCAATTGCGCAGGTCAGAAGTCAAAAGACTCATCCGGCGTACTACTCGTACTCACTGCTGACTACTCACATCCACTTGTCTAATTTTACCCTCACTTTTAGACATCTGTCATCATCATATTCACACTCCAAACAAGAAACACATTGTCAAGTGCCAAGTACTGTAAAGCTTAGATTGTAAATGTTGGAAGCGTAATCCACTTGAACTAACAACACCTCTGTATTTTCCAATAAGTATAACTTCTTTACATATAAAAATGTTTTTTGTCTGTCTGTGTCTGTCCTCGATTTTATCGAAATTTACTCGACCGGTTTCGCTGAAAATAGCGCAGTTTGTTCTAATTATTGCCGGGGAGCTTTAGCGAGAATGAAATTCAATATATAAAACTGTTGCTACAACGTTTGTAAAATTATTATGTAAAACATTGAACCCGCGATGTTGTATTAAGGTTCGGCCATAGATATACCACTCTAGTTTGCCACAGATTACATATTCAAATGAAGGTTTGCTTGGATAGAATATTTTCAAAATGGAAAACACAAGTAGGTACCTACTAGGTAGGAGCTTAATTAATTAGTTATATTTTGAAAAAATAAATGTTTGAAAAATTTACAAAATGTTTCTTTGTTCAGAGATAGTAATAGTTGTCACAAGGCATTACTTTCGCTGTCAAATCAATTATGGCACCTAAATGACAAGCAAGAATTCACAACTTCATAACTTTATTCAAAAAAATAAATAATCCCGAATAAGGCCGGGTACACGTCAGCAAAACAGACACATACACACAACACAACATGCAGGACATCACGCGTGATGTTACTGAATGCTGATATTGCTTTCATGCTGAACATTCGGTCGTTTCATTCTGAATAAGGTCTTCTATGGTTATCCTTATTTCCATAGGCGAATTCCAAAAATATGCCATCGCTGACACCCTCCCACTCCCAACACAATACAAACAGGCAATAAGGAACTACGGGACAATTTCTTTATCAATAATGACGTTCGAACTTAAATACCAGCACATTTCGTTTTTTTTTCTAACGTTAGTTTTCATAGTAAAAATAAATTTCAATTTTTCAAAGACCGCCATAATGCTTCAACTCTATGGCCGGTTAGTTTTGATCAGTTTTGAGGTTAGAATTTCAAATAGCAAAACAAGGATGAGCTTTATCGTACATGTATATTATATTCTAGTCGTTGTAAACCATAACTAAACATAAATAGTAAAATTATGTGTTCTTTTAGAAACTTTAACTCAAATAATAATAGTAGTATTGAGCATTAATATTATCGTAATATCCGTATTGATAATTGGTTTGATTGTGAATACTCTAATTTCTTTCATTAATAATTGTTGTTCATATTGAGCAACAATTATAGAGCTTAAAGTCAATTAAGTTAAAATTTTGCCAAAACTAAAAAAAATAGATATTTTAAATACTAGTGGAGAATAGATAATTTTAAAAAAATATATATTTTATTTTCTTTAAACAAAAAAATAAATAAGTGAAATGAATACACAACTGTATTTACAACTTTATTAATATATAAATATATACATATCAAATAAAAATCAGCAAAAGCGTCAATAGTAAATTAAAGACAATTTAAATCACACATTTCTTAAAATAGCTATCCCTTGAATTTATTTTCATATTAATATTAATAATAATAATACATATATTTTTAAATTTATAATATAAATTTGTTATTCAATGTTTTATAATAAATTTTTATTAAAATTTTTCATTAGTTACATACCTATTTTGATCAATTTTTGTTTATGGTTATAATTTGTCTATTCGTAAGAATGTAAATTATTGTGTTCTATGCTTATCATTTGTCTATACTTGACATTATTATTTTTTAGTAATCTATATATTCCTGATGAAGAAAGCATCGCTTTAGAAACATGTCGATGTGTATATATTTATATATTAATAGAGTGGTGAATACAAAGTAATTTTTAATTAATTTATTAATAATGACGCCACAAAGTGAATACTAACCTTTGAAGAACATATAAAGCAGTTCAATTAGAAAAGAATTACTGATTTGAACATGAATTCTTCTCAAAAACATCAATTCAAAATGTTAACTTCAAGGAATCGTAATATGGCTATTTCTGGCAAAAGTGACGACAGTACATACATAGTATCTAGATACATTATTATAGGGTTTTTGTGGCTGTGAATTGCTGAACTATACACAGAAGCTGGACTTTAATTTTACTGCCGAGGGAGATAAACCAATCTCAGTGGGTTTCCACGCAGAGCGATAACAGTGTTATTGTTATTTACTGACAGCAAAATATTCTCGCTTTTTTTATAATATTGGATATGAAAAATATTTAACAGGAAAAATCACACCTTGAAACCGCCTTTCTTTTGCGGAACTATATCAGAACTTATTAAAGAAATTCGTTTTTGGTAGATGATTTTTACATTTACTTTTATAATGATAATAATAATAAGAATTAATTAATATTAATTTCTCTAACGCAGTTTTGTGAAGGTTCACCTCAAGTGCGCTTTGCACTAATTAACCTAAGCAGCAGACTCACTTACTTGAACATTTTAGATATTATGCAACAATTTACATAAATTCCTAACACACATTAATTATAAACTCGGTATTCCCATTGAAAGCATTAACTATAAGAATTAGTTCCGAATTGATATTTATGTTCAAAATTGTAAATGGTAGTATAGACAGGCCTGATTTAATTAAGCTCATTCAATTTCATATACCTACAAGAACTACTCGTTCCAAAATCCTGTTTAAATGTAACAACACCAGGACCGAGCATTACAAACATTCGCTTGTACCTAGATTACATGAAGTTAGTAATAGATACACAGATGTAGCGGATCTTCTTAACTGCACGGAAGGTAAGCACAAGAAGGCTATACTATCATATCTTTTCAATGAATATTAATTTAACCTAAGTTTGCTATATGTTTTAAATATACGCATATATTTTACTTTTATATCCTTCACGAACTTTTATTCTTTATATACTCTGATGTGATTGTTCGACCTAATGCCACATTTAATAGTTGCTATTTAAAATTATTTGTGCTATATTCTATGCTTGTAGTTAACTGTGACATGCAATTATTGTTTATGGTATATTTATACCGTTGATATTAAATAAATAAATTTTATATTGTGTGTTATCAAATAAATACTATATCTATCTTTAGTAGGTACCTCTACGTGTGTTTGGGATTTAAAAAAAATCGGTGATTAAATATGGATGAATTTAATTAAATCGTGTAAACCATTTCACAATATTCAACTTCATCGCGTAATATTCCATGCTGCGGAATATTGTGCATTGAAAAGGAGAAATTTGATCGCATGACTTCTCACGGACAAAGGGAGATGCGAGGAGTGGCCGCGGCAGTCAGTATTTAGTATACTATGTGGTGCCATCGTGCCATACATCATTAAAGGAAAGCAGAGAGGGACACAGATTACACTAATTGCTCAACTTTAAATTACTTCCAATAAAAAAAAAATCTTTCGAAATTGGCAAAACCCTTGGCAGTTCGAACAAAATAGATGGCCACTAATTCTAATTTCTTGAAGACAGGTAGGTAATATTGGATTAAAACCAAATATAAATTAAAAAAAGTTTTCGGATATCGATGACACTTATTGCTGTTGACAGGATTTCTACGGTGCCTAAAGGCGGGTCTCTTGCGAATGTTTTTTTGGAACATTACATAAAAATGTTTTCCATCGGTCATGGAAAGCAAAAACATTATTATAACATAAACGCATAAATTTGTTCCGAACCACTTCCATTTTAATATAATAATCGACCGCTTTCGGAAGTACCATTCCTTCATCAGGAATATATTAAGAGTAAACACTAAGCTAAGATACAAGATAATGTCAGACATACATGAATATTTAGGCGTTGGGGTGGGAGCCGACCAAAGGGGAAGGGGTAATTAGGGGTTTTTTCTGGAGGAACAAAGCGATTCGCTGGAAAAATATCTTAAAAAGGAATATACGATAAATTTACTTGGTTATTCAATATAATGAATAAGTAATACGTTGATATTATAATTGTGGCAAGCCACAAAGAAAATAGTTTTTTACGAATATGCTGCAAAAACATTGTATATGGCCACGTCCTTTTTATGTAATGTTTTGTAAAGTAGCGGCCAGCTATAACGTTGACTGCCCATTGAATACCTACATACTCGTATTACGTCAATACTATATCAATTACTATATTAGTATATAATATTTTCTATCAAGTTTGAGTTTGATTTGTTCCAAAAAGGGATAAAACTGATGGTTCTTTTATTTATATTCATTTCATCAATTGTTTTTAATGTGTTTAATTCGTAGAACTCCAAATTAATTTATTTCTTAAAATTTAATGTAAATCAAATTTAATAATGTTATTATTAAGTTCTGCAAGTATCTTTAGTTTTTATTATTATGACAGCTGTTTCGGCGTTCAAGGCTATTTCCAATAACTTCAAAATTCACAGAACATCTCTTAGTGAATAATCACTTTCCGCTTGACAACAACTAGCCTAAACCCTTACACATATAAAGAAAGGGTCTTAGATTAAATTTATTTGAACAATTACAAATTAATAAACGAAGGAATGATCCTAATATAAAACCAATTAATAAATCAAGGAAAATAATTTATTTACCACTTCTCAGTATGTTCACATTATCTAAACAATATAACAGATTTAAATAAATCAATTAAGAAAACATTATCATTTAAATACGGGGAAACACCTTATAAGTGTAAAAACCTCACAGAGAGAATGTTAATTATTTTTTAACTAAATCGGTTTTACCGATAATAAATCATTATTTTTAAAAACCCGTCCAAATTAGAATTAGAAAGGGTGGGAGTAAATAAAATCATATAGATAAGTCGTCATAATGTGGATTAACCGCAGTTTGAAAATGGCCCTGAACGCCGAAACAGCCGTGTTCCAGTATCCAGTGTTCTACCGTTCCACGGTTCCGACTTAGGATTCCGATGATGTCAGGATTTAAAAAAAGTTTAACACTTTGTAAGACCATAATTATTGCCAAATAGTTTAGTATTCGATGGAGTTAGAAACAAATTTGTCCTGCTATAATGTTGTTAGGCTTGGGTGCTTAATTTTGACTATTTATCCGCGAAGAAAAACAAGAAGAATTATTATGTGGTGTACCTACTTTGCAGCACGCATCTTTCTATAGTCTAAAAACTTTAGAGTAGTTACACTAAGGTTATTTTAATTCGAAATATTTATCTACCCAGTTCTCTCCTGAATGTAAAACATCTAAAGACGGAAAGTCGTCTGGGTTCAGTGACTACTACAGCGGGACAGTTGTACAACAACTACTGTTTATCATTGCGTACCTATATGTACGAAGAAAGCTATTATCATTTCTGCTGCCTACTCCGATAGAGGTGTGTCATTCTGATTGACCTTTGGTCTTGATGTACATAATAATATATCGGAGATGTCTATAAGACAAATATAATGTTCTGCCTGGAATTCATTACAGTAGTAATCTAGGCTTCTTCAACGGAAGTCATCTCCCCACCTCCATTGATATTCTCGGTGCAAGGTGCAATCCAGTCTATTGAAGTTGGAACAAAGTTATTCATTCCAACTGTTGATGATGTACAAATTGTACCTAACTATGTGGTTTGGTTTCTTTTCAGAAAAAAACATATTTGTAATAATAATTAACAATATGACCGTAATTCGGGAATAACTATGTAGTCTTAATATTAATTACGTAAGTTTGATGAATCAATTGCATCTGATTACGCTGTCTGACAGGAGAGTTATGTCAGACCTAGTTGTATTATATGGAATCATTAACAACCTAATTGACAGCCCTGCCATCCTCGCCACTATTAAATTAATTGTACCGACGAGGAACACAAGACAAACTTTAACATTTTTCTTCAACACTTACACAACCAACTATCAGTCTCATTCATTAACCAATAGGATGCATGATCTGGGTAACGGCTTTGGAGGTATTGTTGATGTATTTTCTGACTCCATTTATATAGTAAAGCGTCATCTATACCAGCACTTTTAATGAATCCTACAATATGTAGTATTGTAGCGTGGGTAATGTAGCGTTAATTGTGTTATAATATTCTTTTGGTTTTCTATTTCATGTCACTGTTAAAGGTTTGAAAAAGATTGTTCATTACTTTATGGTTTAGAATCTGTATGTACTTGGAATTTTCGATAGCTCTTTATATTATTTTCTAAAATCCACGTAAAAGCAGAGATGGCCGTACAATGAAATAAATAAATACCTGAACATTTTCAATTCTTTGCCAAAACACGCAGACCATGTAAGAAATTTCCCTTCCATTGGTGCACAGACCGGTATTACCAGTATTTCAATTATGACTGCACTCGAGGAAGAAGTCCAGAATCCACACACCGTTGACATTATTTTCCGTAAGGGGTACTTTTTACGTAATGTTTTTAGGGTCAATTTAACTTCTATTGCCGTTAGGACGTCAGACGCAGCAGGAGCTGTGCAATGGAAAAGTTCCCCAGTGTAACTCCAATACAGAACACGATCCTAACTTCATATTCAATTTGTTGAAAACATGGGTTAGTAAGGTAATCTAAATATGATATTATTGTAAAGCAGCTTTGTTTTAAGTAGCGTTTAATGTAGATAATACTCGGTTATCACATAAATATTATGCTTCTTATCACTCTTTCAAAACCGCAGTCAAAATACATAATAAAGTATAGATAGATACATGTATATCCTACACTAGGCATATTGCGAGTCGGTAGGGTAAAAAATTACTATATTGTTGTTATCGAATTATCCAAGGAAGATAAACTGCGCTGGGTACTTGCTATCAAGTGATTCATTTTAATTTTAACGGTAACTAATCTACAGTTAGCTCGTCTGCATTATTACTAGTATTAGGCACCTACCTAACGGTTCAAACTTCAAACGCAAAATATCAGATTGAAAAACGCATTTTTTACAAAAAACCTCGAAAAAGTCGTGTTTCCGGGAGAGTTTTTGGATATTTTTCACAAAATTGGAAAGTTATTCAAATTATGTGTAAACACCAAGGTCCAGTTACCAGACAAAAAGATTTAGAGCAAAAAAGCATTATTACGAAACGGCTGATTTTCAGCATCTGTACAATATGCCTTTTTACAAATTTTCATAACTAATCATTTAGAATTTAGAGCCAAAAATCGTATTATTAGGTAAGAGTTTTTAAAAAAATGTTCTTAAAACACCTGTCTTTCATAACCACACCTTTAATTTCAATCCCGATAAGTAACAACGATAAGACATAGGAGATGTTTATAAGCCTGAAATATATTAAATGAATAATTTGTTAAATGATCCACGTCGATGATTATGATTGTATTATTTCGTTGCTGTTTTGACTCGACCTCTCATATCTTCAAAATGTTTTCCGCAGGAGATTAACGGGGAGAGGGACGTTGGAGAGTTATTATTTATTAATTAAAAAAAACTGTTACAAATCTTTGGTTACGTTTATTTACAAAAACGCACCGATAAATGATTAAACATACTTTTCTCCCACTTTCAAAATCATATTCGTATTTTAAATATTTTGTAAAACATACAATGGGACGGTCAGAAAAAAGTGATATTTCTGATTAGATTTTGAAAAATGCTAAGCCTATGTAAATTTTAAAAATATTTAATAATTATTTTTCTATTTAAAACATTATGTTTATTGTATTGCGTAATAATACTATCATTATTTTAAATAAATAAATAATAACTCTCCGACGTCCCTCTCCCCCTTAAAGAAACTCTCTCTTTTCCTTATTTTACAGTTTTTTTTTATAATTAATCTTCAAATATAAAAATCAATGTTTGTCTGCCTGTCCTCGATTTTCTCGAAAATTTCTTGACCGGGTTCGCTGAAAATAGCACAATTTGTTCTTATTAGTGCCGGGAAGGGTTAGAGAGTAGTTTGAATGAAATCCAATATTATGTAAAACTGTAGCTATAACGTTTTAAAATTAGTATAAAAAAACATTTAACCCGCCATGTTGTATTGAGGTTAGCCCATAATTATACCACTCTGGTTAGCCACAGATTATATATTCAAAAGAAGAACGTTTGTTTGGGTAGAATTTTTTCAAAATGAAAAGCACAAGTAGATACCTACTTTATTATTTATATACATTTTCAGAAACATAAATTTTTGAAATGAAATAAAATATTCAAATGAATGTTTCTTTGTTTAGACATAGTTACTTTCCCTGTCAAATCAATTATGGCACCCAAACGACACATACGAGTATGTGATGCATTAATTAAAAAAAACTTGATTCTTCAATAAATGCAAATTAGCTTTGTGGCATCGTTAGAAATTAAATAATAAAAATAAAAAAAAAACATTATATACGGAAGACTAATTATATTTAAAAAATATATATGTAAGAAATTCTAGAAATTTCAATACTAGAGTTAAGGAGTACCTAAGGTTTTTAAGTAATAATAATTATTGTGAATTTGCCAACCACGTTTCGGAAATAAATCATTCTTTTGACATAAATAATTGTTTCAAAAATTTAAGTAGAAATACAATTGATTTACAATTATGTAATTTTTAAATTTTAGAAATCAGATAAAATGTTTACAGTCACTTAATAAGTATATTTTTTTAAGAAAAAACATCTCTTAAATTTATTTTCTCATTAATACCCATATTCATTTTTTTGTTGTTGTTATTTTGGTACTTCGGTTTTTCTGTTTTCTGATATAAAAATTCTTTTACAATATTTTTGTTTATTTTTACATTAATACTAAATTATTTACCTTCTCTCAACAATTATTGTTATTTTTTGTCTATGTTAATTGAGCATTAAGAGGAAGGAAGATACTAGAATACACAATAAGAGCTAATAAGAGGCTATGAGAGACCATAACTGCCAAGAACAGGCAAGAAAGACCACGACGAGGCCAAGTAGATGCAATACGAGACCAGGACAGCCTAGAAGAAGGAACAAGTGACCAGAAGAACTAAGAAGAACCAAGAAGATGTGAGAAGAGGCGAGAAGAGACTAAAATAAAAGACTACGACAGAAGCTGAGGCAAAAAGAAACAGAGAGCAAAAAGAAGCGGGAAGGAAACGCTCAAATATTTCCTTTATTTCTACCCATCCTAAATTCCAAAATTCACTTACTAGGTTGCCATGTATACCGGTCGATTAAACTCCAACCTCCTTCCTATCAACAGAGCACGTGTTCCAAGTCCTAAAAAAACAGTGCCCCCTGGTGTACCGGTTGCACCGGGATAGGAGTACTCCTGGCACTTTTGGAAAACTTGATTTTGCAAATACGAGATTGAGTCCGAACAGCGCCGACTTGTCGACTTGCATTATTAGAATTAGTAGCATTGCATTAGTATGAATAAAACTGCCCCGAAATGTTAGTTTAAGTAAGTCGGCCTTTAAATTTAATTATATTTATAAAAACTTAAAGAACTATGCTGTATTTATTTAATCAGTCAACCATTCAATTTCGTTTATAAAATTTACACTTTCATTAATAATTTATTTTCAAATATTCAATGCATCTCTCATAGTCTCCAGTCTCTCATTTTGCTTTCTTTAAAAAAATACCAACTTTCCAAGCCAACTTTAATTATTTTGTAACTTTCTGCAAATTTACAGATAAACAGTTTGTTATTTATTTATGCCGAAACTGCGAAAAATATTTCGTGGCTTAAGTAATTCCAAACCAACAGCCTATATATAATAATCAAGAAGAAGAACTGATTAGTATTCTTAAAACAACGTCATACAAATTACTGGAAATATCCTACCCAAACCTTGAAGTATTAACAAATATCGAAGTCGCTGAAACCCCCTTATTTAAAACCTAGTTCGCCTCAGCACAGGATCTCCTAGAGAGGAGGACTATGAAAAAAAATTCTATAATATATATCTGTTTTTTATATTTACCATATACCTTACCTTAAAATGTCAAAATTATATAGAAATTAATTAAAAAAAATAGTTGCATTTATTGTATTTTTTATATACTATTTTAAGAGGCTATTAAATTATGGAATCTTATAGTAATTGTTTATTACTTTGTATCGTAAAATAGCGATAAAATTAATGTTAATAATAATGAATTATTTACAGATGGAACATAACGCGTTGAGAATAGTGCCTACATTGCTTATGTATTTGAATTTGTACGAACACACCTGTCAGGGCCGTGTCGAAAATTTCTTAATT